>JAVKLF010000152.1:11869333-11881098 GCA_034783495.1 Millerichthys robustus | reverse complement strand
CAATTTTTAAGCACATTCATTTCATATGATATATTCTGGTTTAGATTAAAAGTAACAACATAGTTATTACCACTCTTGTATGTTTTACTTCACACAATACCTATTTTTATCTAATAAAACCAGAGAGAATTACTAATAAGAACAGGAAATATTAGCTCATGTTATAATGTCCTAGCATCATGAATTGTCTGTGTAATGATTCCAGTTTTAAGGCATCTTTACTAGTGACTGTCAGACTACAGCATTGGAGAACTGCACTCCTCTCCAGCTTTGACCATAAATTTAAGGAAACAAGGGGATTAGGTGTCCACATACAGCTTGAAAGAGAAGGAACCTAATGCTCACTAAACACCATCTCTTCTTTTTGCTTTCTTTGTGAAATTTTATTCCTATAAGAGTAGAGCTTTTTATGTTGTGTTCTATTTAACGAATGTGTTTGTGTACATTTCTATGTGACTTGTCACTGCCTGTTTTTCAGATGTTCATTTTGTCACTGTATTACTCTACCTACTACTTTCCCTCTCACTTTCTCACTTCCCTCCCTCCCCATCTTGCTTTATCCCCTTGTTTCTGTCTGTTTGAGTGAGCATGCAGAGTGATCCAGGGAGTTAATTACAGTGGGTGCCTGTCAGGCTGGAACAAAAACCCTGCACAGACAGCATAACTCGGGCGGCAGAAACCAGACTGGTTCATCCCAGTCATCCCAGACTGGTTCAGCTCTGCCAGGCGCACAGGACTAGAGCAACAATCAGGACGGAAGTAAAATAAGAAGAACCAAGTGTAATGTTTGGCAGTTTGTTTTCTTTAGCTACAAGACCTTGTGAATTTATATCTAAAGGCACATACCAACTTCAAACCGAGTAACCCAGTAGCATGCTATTTTTATATTTTCCCCCTATGAAACTAAGTCAGGACCTTTTTTCTCTGCAATTAAAACCCTCAGTCTGACCACAAATATAATTATGAAGTCATCATTCTAAAGAAATGATCACTTTTTGTTCCCAGATACCTACTTCAATTTAGAAACAATAGCCGTTTGGGATAATTAGCATGTACCATGAGAATTCTTTACTTGCTTATAGCATGTTTTTTCTGATAGTACTGTACCTTGTATGGGGGGAAAGGATTTTGGGATAGTTTTGGTTGCTTTTGATTATAAAAGAGCAGTTAGATAAGGCCAAATAGAGGAAACATATCGTATTACTCATCCATGACTAACATAACTTCTGTGGACACAAAGTCAAACAGACTACAGCTATATTGATCAGATCAGACTGGAATTAATCTAACTAAACTGGCCAGACACATGTTAATGCAGATCATTGACAGTTGACAAGTGTCCCTAGTCTGTATCTAGTCCCTGAGGCTGAACATATCCTCCTACCACAGTCATTATTACCTAACTGGCAACAGGAAAAACTCAATTACGTTCTATTTTTTTACAACAAAAACCATAACATCCCCATTAACTGTACATTCTTAACAGGAATCCATAAACGTAAAGCATTTACAAAAAAAAAATAATTGTTGTGACATAGGTATTATTTAGGGTTAGTCCACTAAATCTTTTGGTTTTACTTTATTGTTATAATTGAGATATTGCGTTTCTTCCAGTAGGCCATCTTGACGTAATGCCAGTTTTGGTGCTTGTAAATCAGCTTCAGAACTTAGAATTTTTACACATTGTGCAATGTGATGTTTATCTAACTAGAGTTTGTTGGTAGAGTATAGGCTAAAGCCATTTAAAGATGTTTGTGAAGCAAGCCTATTGATCATGAGCTTTAATCTGGTGAGCAGGCTGGCCTTTTTGGAGCAACCAATCTTGTTAGTTAGAGCTGTTGTAGCTTACAGTAATGTATTCCTAGCCATCCACTACCTTGGATTTTAAAACGCTGACACACTTAAACCTATGCTGCTTAACAATGTGCTGCTGGCAAATTCATTAATGTACAAATAACAACAAACAACTACACCAACTTTTTATTGACAGTGCTTTAAATCAACCCTGTGTATCCCACTGTAGCTTCTTCAGTGGAGAGTGCAACCTGAAAATAACCCCTGCGACATTTGACACTTTTGCAGTGTTTGCCAAAATAGATGTTTTAGGGCCCACATGCTTTGGTATTCATGAGTCTAGCCTCTTAACATTTCCAAATGTGCCATGTAAGCCATATCTTGTCCATTTAGCCCAGTGTTTTATGAGGCTGTTTTACAACCTGTAGCTTGACCTTCTGCTCTGCCAGATGTCTTAGGTCTTTTTGTGTTTTCTAATTTGTAGTGGTTGCTGTAGAGGTAATACATATCAAAAATATTGCAAGACTTTTTCCAGCAAAGTAACAGGAATGCCAAGAAAACCTTATATAACTGCACTCAATAAGAGTTAAAATAAGTCTGAAAATAAGTAAAGTAAGACACTAGAGAAGAGAAGCACAACTCTTCACAGCTTTTTAAGCAGTTGAAAAGTAGCAGTGAACGATAAGAACTATCTTTTTACCACACCTCTCCTGACACATTTATTTGCTTGGGTTAACAGGAAAAGGTTTGTAGGTAAAACAGATTTTAATGGTAATCTGGATTTTCTCTACCAATATAGTTGCTGGCAGATGGCAAGTGACCTCTATATGAAGCAAAGAAAATAGCTCAAAGCATAATAAGACTTTAGTAGCACACAAAGCAGTTTCTGGGACCTAACACTTTGAAAGAGAATGAATGATTGAAACACTTCTCAATTAGCATTGATATTAGCTATCCTGGTCCAAGTTGCTAGCACTGACTGGATCTCACTAATTCCCTCAGAACCCTTAATCACATAGACAGAAGGCAGAGCTTTCTACAACAAACACTATTTTTTTTCTTTTGTTTGTCTTGACAGAAAGCTGGCACACTTACTTCCTCTGATCTTGTTATTTAAATGTACATTTCAAGTACAAACCAGGCAAGATAAAAGTTATATTTATCTTCTTGTGGTGTGAAGATTGTAGTTGCTTGTGATTTGTCCTCACTACCAATTACCCACCAGCTCTCCTACACGGTAAGAGAGAGGATGAGGGTTTATTGCAGTGTAGGGTCCTCAAGTTCTAGATTTGTTTCTTCTAATCCCATAAAAGCAAAGACATCTTCAGCTTTTTAAATATCACATCTATAAAAATCAAAGTTTATTTTAACTTCATAGACAGTTTGAGTTATATTCGACAGGGTTCCATTTGTTCACTCTGTTTGGTATTGACGTTCCTCATTGCATCTTTCAGACACTGACTACCAAAAAACTCCATAATGTGAATTTTGTCATTCACACAGGTTGAATTTTAAAAAATCAATTCAGGTACAATATGAAAGTACTTAGCGCTCATGTTTTCCTAAAAAAATGTGTTACATCACAGTTCAACATGCCAAGAGCTTGGCAGTTGTCAAAATATACTCAATATGGTTGGATTTAAGAAAGTATAACTCAACAGATGGAGTGTTATAAAGAGCAGGATTGCTGTCCTACTTGAGACATTTCATTGCAATACAATATTAATATAGTTATTTTTACATTGAAAGAAATCACAAATTTTTTACTTTAAATTAGATTATCTTTTCCACCGTCTGCATTTTTAAAAAATCAGTGTATGTGCTTGTCTGTGAGTTGGTTTACAGTACAGAGTTGATCTGTCAAGAGAAAATTAGACAGATTCATTTAGACACTAACTGAACTCTTCATGACCTTTGCTGACCCTACTGCTGTCTGATTTGACGCTCAGCAAGACACAGTAGATGCTGAGGAGGCAGCAGACAGAGAAACACAAGCATACTTTCTTCATCACACTGTATCAGACAGTAAGAGAGACGAGCAGTCGGGAAAAAAAGCAGAGTTGAGTTCTTACTTGAAAAGAAGACTGAAAAAATACTGTGAAAGCTTGGGCAAGGGGTATTAAGAATTAAATGTGGTTTAACTCACAAGCAGACAATTTTACATGAGAAATTGTCATTGTAATGTAAGGTAAGTGGTGTTAAATGAACACAGTTACAAGGGCAACCCATAATGGGCAAGCTTATTCTTAGACACAGCAGAGCAACCAGGAACAGACATTTTGTTGACACTAATTTAATTAAAGAGACGAGGTGAAGGGATTGCCTTCTTCACAAGCATTTTCAGAAAAGGACACTGAAAGTGCACAGAGTATAAAAAGAAACATTGGCACTGTTAGGAAGTAAAGCAGACACTGCAAGCAGGAGGGCAAACAAACATTTATATAGACAGAGATAGTGACGATAGATTGCATTACATGCATAAAATACTGTATTTTTGCACTGAAATATCTGCAGGACAACTCTTCTCCAATGGGATTTGTATAAAGCAAAAAGCTCAGCATCAATAGAATCGATCAGTGGAAAGCCAATGTTTCAATTACTATTTTTAGTGAGGTCTGCTTTTGACATGACAGTATATTGTCCTATTTTTGAGTTTGTACCAGTTTGCTTTTACATGTTTCAAAGTTGCCTGTATTTGTGCAATAAATGTTCTTACTGGTAACTCCCTTAATAAAAAGCAGGATGTAAATCACAACAACTTTACTTTCTTGTGGAAACATTTTGCATTTAACATATAGCGTGGCATTCACTATTGTATCACATCACAGTCATCTAATTCTAATAAAAATGTATTTTTATTGACAGAAAATGTTAAAATGTCTGTATTTTATTTGTTTTGTTTTAGTGACATTACTAAGTGTTTAAGAAATGCACCCAGAGTTATATGAATTGTTTTCAAATAGGAGCTGAATTATGTAATAGTAAAAAGCATTATTTTATACTTGAGAAAGATGCACCTTCACTATGCAACAGTTTAATAACTAACCATTTTGCTAGTCTTTACTATTAGAATGGTTGTTGGCCATTTCTTCAGGTTGTCTGATGTCTAATATTCTGCTGCATTCACTCTGTGTAACATATTGAAGATGTGGCAGATGCAGTAGAAATGTGTTTATAAAGCCACAGCTTGGGTGTTGGCCTAATGTTGCTGCAATTTTACATTGATAGTGCCACCTAGAGGCAGCAGGGGTCAATGTGCAGTTGTGAGGTATTCATATGTTTGAAATTTTCAATAGAATAATAAGAAAGCACTCTTTATGGACTTATTGTGATATATTTTTAGAAGTTTTGGAGCTGCCTGCCAATAAATACGAAAGACAATACTAGCACTGAAACAATATAACTTAGCATGTACCTCTTTTCTTTAGGACCGCAAGCTGACCAAGGCAGAGCAACAACGCTTCAAGGAGGAGGCAGAGATGTTAAAAGGGCTTCAGCATCCCAACATAGTTCGCTTCTATGATTCATGGGAGTCTGCGCTCCGGGGGAAGAAGTGTATTGTACTGGTCACTGAGCTCATGACATCAGGAACACTCAAAACGTTTGTATTAAATCTGTTGCTTTTACTTTTTATATTGTTTAAGTTCCTGTAATTGTTACTGTGGTTTCTATTTTGTCTTTTGTTTTAAAAAAAAAATCTATATTACACATTTTTTATATGCCCAGTTTATCTTTATTTAAGCCTGTTCTAACTGGATAGGTCACCAGTCCACTTAGGGCTAATAATCATGCACACCTACACCTATGGTCAGTTTGGAATCCTCAGTACGCGTAACATTACAATGAATTTAAGAGCAATTTATATTGTTTTGTTTTTTAAGTTCTACCTATTTTTTTTAGATGTTTACAATATTGTATTGTGACTGGATGTGTGCTCTCTGAACAGTTACCTGAAACGATTTAAAGTGATGAAACCCAAGGTTCTAAGGAGTTGGTGCAGGCAAATTCTGAAGGGCCTTCACTTCCTTCACACCAGGACTCCACCGATTGTCCATCGGGATCTTAAATGTGACAACATCTTCATAACAGGTCCCACAGGATCAGTCAAGATAGGTGACCTGGGACTAGCCACTCTAATGAGGACCTCGTTTGCCAAAAGTGTCATAGGTAGGTTGCATCTGTGGAGTAACTACTTCTGGGAGCAATTATAGAAAACTGGTTAAACTGGGTCAACAACTGTGAGTTCTCCTTGGCAAACTGTAAGCTTAGTGAAGTAGGTTGTTACTAACCAAGAACTACCATCTTATCCAAATAGGAACCCCAGAGTTCATGGCTCCAGAGATGTATGAGGAGCACTATGATGAGTCTGTGGATGTGTATGCCTTTGGGATGTGTATGCTGGAGATGGCTACTTCAGAATATCCCTACTCTGAATGCCAAAATGCTGCTCAGATCTATCGCAAAGTCACAAGTGTGAGTGCTTCTGATTGAATTAGCCCTACTTAATAAAATCATGCTAGATCTCATTAAAGAAATACAAATATTTCCCATTTATTTTTTCTACAGGGTATAAAGCCAGCCAGCTTTGATAAAGTAAATGATCCAGAAATTAAAGAGATCATCGAAGGCTGCATACGTCAGAACAAAAGCCAGAGGTAATCAGGTTTTACTTTCATAATATGACTCCTTTCAGATTTATTGATTTATTTAACATTATTAACTGTTTCCCTGTTTGCAGGCTCTCTATCAGAGACCTCCTGAACCATGCGTTCTTTGCAGAAGACACAGGGGTCCGCGTAGAGCTGGCAGAGGAAGACACAGGCACACAGGACTGCCTGGCCCTCAGAATTTGGGTTGAAGATCCCAAAAAGCTGAAGGGCAAGCACAAGGACAATGAGGCCATTGAGTTCAGCTATGATCTGGAGAATGACAGTGCTGAGGAAGTAGCATTAGAAATGGTAAGCATCAGGTAAAATTTATAGCTGATTAGAGACAAGGTTCTAAGATTTTACTGGGTTGTGATGATAAAATGAAGGAAACTTGTTTTGAGAAAACCTTCACCTCATTCAGAATACTTCAGAATAATTATTGCTAGCCATGAAGCCCATTTATCTAGTCACTATTTATTTACATTGTTTGTGTCTATCCCTTACTTATAACAGGTAAAATCAGGTTTCTTCCATGAGAGTGATGCCAAGGTGGTGGGAAAATCCATCCGGGATCGTGTGAACCTAATTAAAAAGTCCAGAGAACGGCGACAGCAGCAGCTTCTTCAGCAAGGCCTTGAAGAACGAAGAGACTCCACTATCACCTCCTGCCCATTTGCTTATCCTTCATGCCCTTCTTCACTGATGCCAGGGGCAGGCAGTCTTACAGGAGGTGGAGAAACTGGAACTGGAGGAGTAGTTCATGAGTCTGAGGAGCTGCCTAAAGTAGACCAGCATGTCAGGCAGCAACACATATTTAGCACGACAACACTAAGCTTGCCAGGTAAGGTTTTTATAAAACACAGCATTTTAAAGCAACTGATGGTGTAATATTAAATAAAAAAACAATATACTGGTTTTATAATTAACAAAAATAGCTTGATTTTTAACCTATTTTTAAATGATCTTTTACTCTGAAGGTGAAAGCCTTGGATCTGCCAGCTGTGAATCTTATGCAAGTGGACACTCTCAGCAAGGGGAGTCATACTCCCACTTACAGATTACACTCCCTCTTATGACAGCTGTAGGTTCATGCTTCATGTTATTGATGAATTATAGAAATATGCTTATTATTTGAAGTTATTGTTGTGATAAAATATATTGTTCATTACCTATTTTGTGTTTTATAGAGCAATGCTGCATTGGCTAATCCTCAGATGCTCAGCATTGGTGAGAGTGGAAGTGGTCCAAATGTGCCTTTTGGTCAGAGTGTTACCATGTCTAACATGCCCATTAGTAGTAGTGAAGGGGGTCCTGTTGCCCAGACATTTCTTCAACCCAATGCCATGGTTCCACAGGTATCACCAAGTGTACCGCAGCAATATTTTCAGGTGAAAAGATGAAAATACACGTGTTGTTAACTGAGGGACATTTAACATTATTGCTAATGGAAGTAAAATAATGGATCCACTACTCTGTTTCATTTGGACTCCACCCCCTCCCTGTTCAGTAATTATTACATATCAAATAACCTTCATACCCTCATAATTCTTTGAAATTAACCAAAAGTACACATGGTTTCCCCCAGGAAGTTATTGGGCAGAGGTAGATTTAAGAATTCAAGAAACTGTATGGCTTTGTGATATACAAATGTTCTTCCTTGTATTTAGTATATTTTTATATTCCTAAAGTGTAATCGAAATTTAACAAGTCTAAACAGTCAACATATTTTATGAACACTGTGGGAAACCTTGTTATTAAACTGTATTTTGCTATTGTTTTTAGTTCCTTGCTTATACTTAACCTAATTTTCTACTGCTTTCTCCCCCACCCTTTCCTTGTTTTACCTCTAATTATCATTCTTTCATTATCACTGAATAGTCACAAACATTTCAATCAGATGCATTTCAAAGTGTCACTCCTCATGTGTCAGTGGCCTCCTCCCAGTCATGTATACCCCCTGTTTCCCCACAAGCACCCATTAAAATTTTCACTACATCCATGCCAGTGAGTGATTCTGTTGGACAAGCAGGGACCATTGTGCCCCAAACTCAGCAGATTCTGCACACTTCTACGCCCATGCAGCTCACTGACATCATTACCCATGCTGCACCCCCACAAACACAGCCTGCCATGATCTCACAGCACTCCATTATTCCACAACAACAAAAAAGTATGGATCCCCAGACCATCAATCTACAGCAGCAGCCACAACAGCAAATGGAGGCTCAGGTGACTCTTGTTGAGCAACAACAAGTTGGTGCCATTCAGCTGCCACCAGGACAGGATAAACAGAGCCTTTCAGCTGCAGCTATCCAGAAACATCACCTGGAGCCTGAGCAGCAGACATCTGTACGGCAGCCTGTTCAACATGTCCAACCAGCTTCTCAACAGCATGTGATGAGTACACAAACATGTTTGACACTACCACAGCAGCCAGCAGAGCAACCTCAGGCTTTTAAACAGCAGTTTTTTGTACAGCAACAGCTCGAACAGCAGCAACAAGCAGCACTCATTCAACAACAGGAACAACAGGCCCAGTTGCAACAGCAGCAACCACTGCAACACAAACAACTCATGGATCAGCAGCAGCAATGTCCTGTGCAACAAGAGCAAGCAATCCAGGCATACTTACAACATCTTCCTGTGCAGCAACAGCAGCAAAGCCACTCAAATCAAGAAATTGGACAACACCTAAGTAGAACAAAAACAGAAGCAGAGATGCAACAGCAAAGTGGAGAACAGCAGCAAACAAATGTTTTGCAGCTACAATCTAAGCAGACACATCAGACAAATGAACAACTGCAACAGCAAAATGCAACCCAACAGATGGAGCAACAACTATTAATACATGATTTGCAAAAACAGTTAATTTTAAAACAGAAGCAATTACAACAGAAAGCTCAGCTGCACCAAGAACATCACCAACTGCAGCTTAAGCAACACATGGAACAGCAGCAGCAAGTTCTGTTGCAACTACAGATAGAACAACAGCATCAGCAAGTTTTGTTACAGCAGCAACAAGCAGATTTATTAAAGCAACAGGCTCAGATCAGGCACCAAATCAAAGAGCAGCAGCAGCAGCAACAAGCTGCCGTTATTCAAACGCCTCAAATTGAAAAACATGAACCTGTACATGTTCCACAAAGTAATAGTGAGCTGCAGATTCAGCAGCAAACTAATTTACAACACATATGTATACCACAACCAAACACCTGCCAGTTTGCTCAACAGCAACAACCAATTGTTACCCAACATCAGCACCACACCTCCATATTTGAACCTCATCTTTCTGTTGGTGACATTGAATCAATTCAGAGCCAAACTCATGTAATCTCTCCAACCCAGGTCCCGGTGAGTGTTCAGACTACACAAGGACAGGTTCATCCTCAAAAGCAGGAACAGTTCCCAGTCCCGTTTTTAGCTCAGTCAATACACAGAGTTCCTCAGCCTTCCATTGAAGCTGGAGTAACTCCCCCAGCAGCAGTGATCCCACAACAAATGCAAGTCTACCAGACTCAGCAAGTTCCTTTACAAGCTAATTATCCTGGACCTGTAACTCCCACACAGGGTCAGGTAGCTGTTCAGCCATTAATCCAGACTCAGCCTCTACATGCAGCTATTCTGCAGTCCCATCAAGTACCTAGCCAAGTCCCAAAAGTTGATGTTCAAATGATAGACCAACAAAACCAAAGTAAAACTCAAACCATAGCTGCTGTTGCTTCAGGTTTTAGTCCAATAAGCCAGGAAACTTGTGTTCAGCAAAATGTTCAAGTTCCAAGTCTTATTCAGTCCAAATTCCAACAGGAAGTTCAAGGTCAGACCACCTACCAAGTGCATCCACAGCCTACAGCTGGCTTTTTAAGCCCTCAGTATGTCCCACAACCTATTCACCAAAGTGTACCATTTTTACCGCATGATATGTCTCATATTTCACAACAGCAAATTCAGCAACAAACACTTCAGTATCAGCAGATCATTATGTCTCCAGGCTCGTCTGGAAGTGTTAAAACTAAAGCTGGTGGTCTAGCAGTTGATCATACCCATCTTCTTGACACTCCATATCCCGTGCAGGTTGGACAAGGAGAGGTTTCAAGCCAAACAATATCACATCCCGTTGTTCAGGCCCAACAACAATCTACAAGAAGCTCTGATGATTCCTCTATCATTCATCCTGTTTCTCAGTCGTTGATGTCTCAGTCTATAGAGCATTACCAACAACAATTACAGAATTTGTCTCAAGTGCATCAGCCGCCAGCCCAACCTACTGCTCATCTTCAGATGTTGGCACAGCCCATCCAAATTCCTACCCCACAACCATCTCCTATAAAGCAGGATTTAGCAATACTTGCCAATGAGGGTCAGGTTCTGCCTCAGTGTCCCCTTACTTCACATGTGGTAACTCAGCCCTCTGTGCTGATGGGGGCCACTAATGTCGCTGATGCTCAGTCGCAGAACAGCACTCTGCCTCTTTACTGTCACCTAATGGCGGGTGGTCCTCCATCTCCACAACATCAAGCCAAACAGATGCTCCCAGCTCATGTGCATAGTCAAACAAGCCATCAAGGTCAAACACACTTCCAAACTCAGATTCACCCACAAGCTCATTTTCAAACTCAGACACACAATGACTTTGTAGTTCCTGCACAACAAATGCCCCATGGCTCTTCAAATACCTCATGTCCCTCAGCACCACCCCCATCTCTCCCATCCCAACATCCTACCCCAGCCTCTGCTACAGAGCTTCCTGCATCTCCATCAGTAGTCCAGGTAGCCTTAAAGAGGCAGGCCGAGTATATTCCCACCTCTCCTTCGCCTATCACTGCTCTACAACCGCTTGACTCTAATGTCCCCAAACTGCCCCAAGCCTTGCTGCAAGACTGTGACATTTCTCTACAGGGCGTCAATCAGGTACATGGAATGCAAACGTTTGCTTTAATAATAACTTTTTTCTCTGAAATATTAGTTTATTGACTAATACTATTTTTCTGAATATTTGAACATGTCTTGGTTTTTCCATTTTTATTTAAACTAACATTCTAATTTCTAAATATGTTTTCTGGCCAAGTTGAAGTAATTTCTAAGGTTTGCAGAAGAGTTTAAGCCAGCACTCAACGATGACCACTTTAAACAGTTCAACATCATAAACATGTTTCATTTGGTTGGAAATTGCTTTATTTATTCAATAATTTAACAATTTAATACAGTAACAGATAGCAAGATAGCAAAGCAGTCACACAAAATTATGATTAATGTGTGTGTGTGTGTGTGTGTGTGTGTGTGTGTGTGTGTGTGTGTGTGTGTGTGTGTGTGTGTGTGTGTGTG
>JAVKLF010000152.1:11855552-11867868 GCA_034783495.1 Millerichthys robustus | reverse complement strand
TTAATTGTGAGCACTCCCACGAGCACAAGTAAGGTTTTAAATACACAAATAATCTCTTTTTTTACAAAAAAGAAAAAATATGTACATTTTTCTAAGATGTACATCAATAATGTGTCTTTATTGTTTCTCTGTAGACTCTGTGCCCCAGTCTTCTCCAGTGGGACGCTGGCGCTTCTTCATCAACCAGACCATTCGTCATAGAGACTCCCTGTCCAGCCAGGGGGCAGTCACACCACCACCCACTGCAGAAGCAAGGATTCCACAATCTCCTCAGCGGGATAAAGGTGAGCCCTTCATTAAATGTTAGGCTTATTATTTTGACCAGTTTGACAAGAACAAAAATGCTAAGTCTGTTCTTCTTTGCAGATCCAGAAGATAATGGATCACAAAGTCTTGAGTCTTATTCTGCATTGGTTTCTTCCCCACACACAACTCTTTCTTCTGCCTCAATTCCAGTTTCTACTGCCTTAGCCCCTGCTTCCACAACTCTTCCTGTGTCTGTGGCCACTGATTCTGAATCCATCTCTGGACCAGCTTCTGTCCCACTTATTGACCTAAGTGGTCTTGATTTGCCAGTGTTCACCTCTGCTTCTGCTGACCCGATTCCCAGTTTCCTTCCAACTGATTCAGTACCTCCTGTTGCAGACTCCCCCACATTGTCCACTGCTGCTCCTGTTGTGTCTCCCTCACCCACGCCCATATTTCCGGGTAATGTCACCGGTCCTGTCTCCAGTGTTTGCTCCACTGCAGCAGTTGCCCTGTCTTCAGATTCTTTTCAGTCACCTCTTCTGCTTGGAGTGATGACTTCTGCTATGGAGCAGCAACAGAGATTCAACCAGGTGGCCACACCAGTCACTTCACAGTCACAGCAGGCTCCAACAACACAACTTCTGCAAGCAACGCAGTTTGAAAAAGTGATGCAGCAGACAGCCCAGCAACAACAATCATCACAACATCAAGGCAATCAAGAACAAATGTTACTGCAGCACGAACAACCACCACAAGAGTCTTTCCAGCAATTACAGCAACATCAACTAATGGAAAAACAAATGCCACTTCAACAACAACTGACGGAAGTGCAAATGCAGCCTATGCTCTCTAATGCAGACACGTTACAACAATCTGTGCCAGCATATCAATTTATGCCACTATTATCTGGGCAGCAGACCCAGCCACAGCAACCATTGTCGTTTGCCTCACAGTTGCTGCAGCAGACTCAGTTTCAGCAGTCACCACAACAGGTTAGTGCACCTCTAGTTGAATTAGTGAATCACCAGCAGGAGAAACAACTACAACTGAATCTGCAGCAGACAATACACTTACAACAACAGCAGCTGATGCAGCTGCAGCAACAGCAGCATCAGCTTCTAATGGGTGCTGCAGCTCAAAACCAGTTGCTGTCCTCATCTATTAGTCAACAACTAAATGTTACCTCAATGCCACAACTGCAGATTACACATCAAAACCAAGTTCCTGCTGAGCTGGTACTGTATATGCAGTCACAGAAAATGTTGCAACATCCTGAGCAACAACATGAGGTTGTTAAAGCCATGGACACACCACAGAAACAGCAGCCGTTCTCTATGCAGAAGCAGTCATCTTTGCAGATGTCAGAGTCAGAGGTGTCTGCAGGTGAGACAAGTGTCACAGAAGAGACTAGCAGCTACTCTGCCACTTTTCACCCTTCATCTGACTCCTCTCTACCGCCTCTTCATCTTGCTTCTGCCGAAGCCCACTTACCCAACCTCTCCCTCACCATGACCCCATCCCCTGCTCAGCCATCCTCTGTGGCTGAGTCAGACAGTGAAGGTCCCCCTAAAATGGGATTTGTGGACAACCGTATAAAGACTTTAGATGAGAAGTTGAGGAACTTGTTGTATCAGGAGTACAGCAGCGGGGTCGCACACACTGGAGCTGCCTCATTGCCTGTATCAGCTTTCTCCCCATCAGCTGTGGGTGATGAGTCATGTGAACCACAATCACTTCTACACTTATCTTTTCACCCACTTGCCTCTTCCTCTGACACCTCCCCCAATTCCTCATCTTCTACCACCTCCACCACCACTCCCCGTTCCTCTTCCACCTCTCCTGACCCAGAGAGGGGTGAAGGGGGGAAAGAACCGTCAACAGATGGTTGCCCGAACCTTGTGCAGTTAAGCCCAGTGGAGCAGCAACCTGGTCCATCTCTCCCCTCCACTTCTGCCTCATCTACTCAGCATTCTTCTCTCTTCCCTTCCAGTCAGGATGACTCTGTTGGCCCCCAGTGCCCAGTTGTACCAGAAGAACCAACCGTATTTGTAAGTAAAAACCAAGGATAAGATTATTTGTTTCATGTGTTTTTCACTGTTCTAAACTGGCTTCATTTTGCTGTCCAGTTCCTGTAAATGTGGCTTCACTCTATTCTCTTAAACTGTTCCTGATTAGTTGTGTTTTTTTATGTTGACGTATCTCTCTCTTTTTATGTCTCACATCCATTCAGCCACTCCTAATTGTTCTAACTGTCCTAGGCTGTACCCCCAAACTCTGACACCTGCACCACTGGAGACGAATCATGGGCCCCCAATCAGCACCTGATCCCCCTTCATCAAGGACAGCAGCAGCACTATGCAGGAGGTGGATATTTTGGCCTAAACCTGACATGTCCTAGTATCAGAAATCCAGTTAGCAAGAAATCCTGGACTCGAAAATTCAAAAACTGGGCATGCAAACTGCGCCACTCCGCCAGCTTGTTCAAGAAACCCAGAGTCCCACAAGGTAGCGTCCTTGAGCGAGAGAGAGAGAATGGGGTATTGGGGCATGAACTTATATCCTAATTTTAATACTAATTTAAAAATAGTAAACAAACCTTCTTAACCTTTCAGTTATTAAGCGTTACTGTTAATGAATGGTAAAGTTTAAACCTATATAATCCTATTATTAATAATATTTTACTAAATGTAATGTCAGTGTTGATGTCACTGCATACATTACTGTTTGTGTTTTTGTTTTGTTCATTTATTTTATACTAAATTTCATTTTATTGACATTTTTTGTCCTTTTTTGCATGAGTTACTCTGAGGCCAAAACAGTGAAGAGTAGAGAAGGGTGGGAAATTGGCACATTGTAGGAAGAGGTTTGCATCAAAAAGCTGGTGCAGACGAGCTCTGGAGTAAAGCCCAGCTGTGACTTTTATCCAGGATGTACCCCTTCATACGACACCCCTGTTCACTGCTCCATGCCCCCAGGCACTACCAACAGCATCCACCTCACCTCATCTTTAGACAGCCCCTCACATCATTTCACAAATAAGGTGCTAAGAAGCTAAGGAAATATGGGATCCGTTATCATTCAGAATGCATGTGCTCTTTCTGCATAGGCTTGTATTGTGTAGCATTAACTAGTGAGACTTTATGAAATAGTGGATAGAGCTATAACAATAGATCTTTTACTTAGGCTTTAGTATAGTTTATATATACAGTATATGTATATACTTAAAAAACAGGGTTGAATGATTTATATAAATTACCCAGAGCCCATAAGTTATAGACAGGTTTGTAGAAAAGTCATTCATATTCATTTATGTCTAAACTTTATTCAGTTGCAGTATACCACCAGTCTTGCGTGTATTTGTTTACGTGTTGCATGTGTTAGCATTAGCTTAGAACCACTGCTACAGGAGCACATGCATGGTCACCTGTGTTATGTTCTCCACGACTAACAATGGACCATTATCTGTAAGTAACAACTGTAACAGACTGCACATTTCTTCTCCGTTTGTGTGTGTTTTTTAAAACAACTACAATTGAATAATGCTTTGATTTTCCATGTGCACGCCTTACTAATGTTTAATCCTTATCAAACATTACTACAGATCTGGGCCCAGGTTTTTAATGTAGCATTGAACTTGTTTTGTCTGTTTTATGGGTGGGTGGAATGAGAGTGGATTTTAAGTACTGTAAGTTATCCTACATTGAAATTTTGACTAGTTTTATTTTTACGAAACAACCATTTTCCCCTCTTCACCACAATTCCATTAGATGTTTTTGAACATTTTAAAATGTTAATTTTCAGTTTGCTGTTTATGTTAAGAGATTGACACATGCAAAACATGTGTTTAAACATTTTGATAGGCCTTCATACAAGAAACAGTATGTAATTCACTAAGGTGAATATGATGGGAGATTTTGTAAGTTGTGTTTTTGTATCTGTCCTCCGTCTGTTTGACTGTATTATGCATTCTTAGTGTTGATTTTGTATTTGTCTTTCTCACCATTCATGTGGTTTTGTGTGTCTGGTATTGCCTTTGTGTTTTTTACCTCCCCTCTTTGGTTTTCGTCTCTATCTCTGAATCAGATAAACATCCAATCAGTCAGCCACTTGAAGATGATGAAAAGGACACCTCATTGAGTTTATCTCAGTCACACAAGGGGAGATTTCAGGTGAGACTAAATATACTGAGTTTATAATTTTTTTCTCTTTTTATATTACTCAGTTATCCACTGAATATTTCCAACATCTCTGCTGTTAGGTGACACTAGTGCCCCAGACCTCTCCCCCAAAAGATGCACCATCAAACCATGGTAGTACTCACAGGAAAGTGGGACGCTTCTCTGTAACCAAGACAGAGACGAAGAAGGAGGAAAAGCAGACTGACAGCTCACCATTGTCTCCTGGTCTTGAAAGAGGAAGAAAGAAATCCCAGGCGAAGGAATGGGATAAAGAAGAAAGTAGGAGGGTGCCATCAGCGACTCACCTGCCTCGAGGACATGGACACAGCCACTCACCACTGGGCAGCAGTGATGATGATGATGTGAGTGAGTTGGAGGATGAAGAGCTGAAAAAAGAACTACACAGACTCAGAGAAAAGTAAGTCCACAAAGGGAGAACAATTACAAAATGTCTCCATTCATTGGTGTGTCTTGTTTACAGCATGTTACAAATCAATCTGTCTGCAGGCACATCAGAGAGGTTGTTTCCCTTCAGGCCAAGCAGAACAGAGAACTTCAGGAACTTTACAGACAGCTTCGTTCACTTAAAGACCAAAGACAGAGTCTGCCTGCCTCCTTGTGCCGAACCCCTCCTCTTCCTGCAGCACCTCGTATCCTCTCTCCCCGCAGGCCAAGGCCAGCCAAAACTAAGCTTCGGCCCCGACCTCACTCTCACATGGACAACAATGGAGTTACACGCTCTGGTTAGGCTGCAATCAATCCCCCTCCCCCACAATCTTCATGTTCACATAGCTTGGTCTTTGTGTAATGGTGTGTTTAATTCTTCCTCTAGGGATTCAGCAGTCAAGCAGTTTTTCAGGTGGTGAACAAGGTCAACTATCAGCATTCTGCAACCCAGAGCTTCGTACTTCAGTACCTGCTAAAAAAGGTTGTTTTCTCAATTTAGTGCCTAATCAAGATAACATATTTATTGGCATAAAGATGTTTTATGAATCAGTTCTTTTGTTTTTCCTGTAGATCACAGTCCGTCAGGGAAAGGCACATTCACAGACGATTTGCACAAGCTTGTTGATAATTGGACGAAGGAGATGGTGGGCCCTGCTCTGGCCAAGCCTTCTCTAAATCAAATCAAGCAGAATCAGCAGGTGCAGGGAGGCTGGAGCCAGTCAGCAGAGGTAAATGCTTTAACCAAAGTAAACTACAGTAATTCTGTGTTAAAATAAATTATTGATTGTGTTATTAAAAAGTAGCTTTTTTCAGATGTTTACTTCTCATACACAGCAAATTAAGCATTAAGTTGATCCTTGTTTGAAAAGACAGACATGGTTTAAAAAATCTGAATGTGTCTGATGTCTGACATTTGTTTGAAGAACTAAAGTACAGTTTTCTTTTAGCATTTATTAATGTGATTACAGATCACGCCACCAGGTTGGTTTCCAGCAGCCCAGCTGACTCCCCAGGCACCTCCGGCCCCTGCAAGCTTGACAGTGGCAATCCCCTCTCATTACACAGGGGGAGGAAGCCTGACAAACCTCCCCTCCCCAGGACCCCCGCCTTCACAAACTCACATGGCTCAAGTGCCACAGATGCAGCAAAGTTTACATCTCCATCAGTCTGCCCCCCTCCAGCAGATGCCCTATCAACAGTCCCCTTTGTGCCAGCAGCTGTCACACCCTCAAATGCAAACCTCCTTACAGTCACAAACACAGCCCACTATTCTGCTGCCCCAGTCAACAACACAAAGCCAACTGCTGCTGCCTTCCCAGATGCCCTCATCACCGGTGTCCACACCCATGTCCCTGCTGCAGGGCAGTGGCACCACTGTACCTACTGATAGCACTGCTGTTACAGAAGCGGTATCTTGCTCTTCTTCTTCTCCCTCGACTACCTGTTCCTCATCTTGCTCAAATGCTGCTCTACCTTCCAGTGCCAAAATTCACCCAACACCCCCCACTTCTACTCTTCCTCTGGGACAGAAATGAAGCCTAGTGAAATGTGAGGTCAGTATGAAGGTCCAAGAGATGGAAGTGCTTAGTGAGTCAGGATGTAAAGCAGATTCATTTAGGATGTTACTCGTATTCATATGTGGGGAAATTGTGACTGAATTGAATTTAAGGATCCCAGCTTGCTTCTAAAGGAGATGGGGAAACGATTGCGAAAGACATAAAATTGATTCAAGGATGTACAGACAGCACAGTGGCTGGGGTTATGGATGCCTGGATGTTGAGATGTATGAAGTCATTAATGTTTGAGTGTGCTTTCATGAGTGAGATTGTGTTTTTGTGGAATATCTGATAACATATCACTTATGTCCTTGGATACAAACTGCCACTTCTGTTTTAGTTTGCAAACCAACTCTGCTGGACCTTGAAATCTCCTAAGAGACAGGAAGGATGAAATCAACCAGATTCAGCTAGTTCAGTGAGGGTGGAGAATGGCAAAAGATTTCACTGTGCTAGTATTTTATGTTTAAATTGCCAATGCTAACAGTGAAAGGACTGTCAAATTTAAAAGTGCAATTAGTGATGGTTGTTTAAATTGACCAGCATGTATTGTATTGATTTGTCTAAAAAGCTTCAAACATTTTTGTAGGTTTACATAATGATTATTAGACAGAAAGGGGAGTTTTTAAAATCTTTTCAAACTTGAGACTTGCAGTACAACATAACTCAGTGGCCAATATAACTAAAAAAATTATTTAACAGCCCTTAAGCATGATAAACTTATCTGGCTGCCCTCATTTTCAGAGTACAGTGGAACCCGTATGCAGTGTTTCAGAACGTTACAGCATGTCTTTTGTACTGTTTTGTGCTTGTAAGAAACAATTGTCCTAATTAACATGAATCCTTTATGGAAACATCAACAACAATGCAGCATCTGTGTTTGGGCTGAGTCCATGACTGCATGACATGATAACTAATCTGACTATACTGAGCACAACTTGCATCCACCTGCTGACATCAGTTCTGTTGGATATTTCTGGCCTAAAAGTATAATCATTTATTGGTAAATTTACTTTCATCTTTAATATTCTTTACATTCAGTTTGATATAAGTTTAAGTTTTGCTGAAGAGGAAGATAAAAAAACAACAAAAAGAACTGCCAAGTTATTTTTGAACGGAGAAACCAAACTGTATAGGGTATTTCCTTGTGGCCTTTATAATTCCTGCTTTGTTGTGAGAGCGTGTGTTTGTATGTTTTTATGTGCAATGATGCTTCCAGTCTCTTGGTATGTTTCATCAGAATTTGCATCTTTTTTTTCTTTTATTGAGAGCAGCCTCTCAGATGTCACTGTCCTCAAGTAAAAATGTTTACTCTGCCTGTGTTCCAGGCTTTGCTTCCTTATGTTACAAAAAAACTGAGACGTTTGACTATAAAGGTTGTAAGTGTGATGTATGACCCTGTTGTGAAGTTCTCCCATGTCAGCTGTAAGCTTTGTTTGGCATTTTTTGTTTATATTGTGAACTATTTTGTCTTTAACTGCAGGCTTTTAGTGGGACTGTCAGTCAAAAGCTGAAATGTTGGCCATAGCAGTGTGTTCTGTGCACAACTAAAATTTCATTTATGACTAAACCTAATTCACACACAAAGATATGCATGATAATATATCTTCAGCTGATGTATTATCATATAACACGTTAGCTTTTTAGTGAACTTAGCCATGGCACACTGGACCGGTGAAAGTTAAGCATGGGTGCAATGTGCATTTACAGTGTAAAAAGTGGGCTATAGTCAAAGCAGCCTTTATGTTTTAATTGATTTTAGAATGAGTGTGTGGCTCATAACACAGGAGATTGCGCAGAATAAAAAATAAACTGCTAAACACAAGTGAAAGAGAAATAGAACTCAACTGATTTGGGAGGACTAGTTCATACTAAAAGGTGTGGTTGGAAAACTGCATAACCCAGAGTATGATTTTTTAAGTTTCTTTCATGTGTTGCTTTTCAAGACTTCCTACATTTTCACAGAGGCATAGTTCATTAATAGTGACGGTGAGATACTGTACTGTCATGTATGATACTAACGTGTTTAACAAGCTGTAGCTTGATGACCATATTTATGAAGCTGGCTCTGTCCTTTTTGAGTGTTACCAAAATGTGATTGAAAAGATAAAGATTATTTTTGTATTTTGGAATGGGGTTGTACAAATTGTAAAATTGTATTCTCATTGCTATGAATCAGAGGTTATTTAAAAAAGAGAGAGCAAAAACACCAATTTTCATCCCTGTTTACATGGGACTCCCTGTCCTTGTGTATTTATAGTACCTCAAGAAGCAAGGGCCTCTTATTATATTTAGAAAAACACAAATTTCTGTCATTTTATTTCAATCTTGAATAATGCTAATCTGGATTATACATTTAAAAAAAAGACACCAACTTTCCTTTTGGATTGATCTAAAACACAAATCAAAGCAACAATCTTGGAAATTGTAAAACGGCTTGACTGAGGACAAGCAACAAAACTATAAAAAAAACATTTTTGAAACGTGTTTCTGGTGATTTAGCCCTTGTAAATTGTAACTAATTCAACTGTTGATTTTATTTATGTTTTGTAGCTAATCAAAATAAATGAATACAAACCTCAACTTACATTACATCATTTTTTTGTACGAGATATATCAGGAGCATGATTTTCTTTAAGGGTCTTGTTTTAGCAACTACCAACCTGGAGATTTTGTGACATAGTTTACCACATTGCTCCATTTCATTCCACTTTGAATTTCATTTTAAAATAGAATGGATAGTTTTATACATATTTGTCATAACAACTAAATATTTGCAAGAACATTAGTCTTTTTAATCAAAAACTACCCAAGATGCAAGGATACTTTCAGTTTTTCTTTGGTCAGTAATGATTAGTTGCCTCAGGTGCAAATGAGCTCATTTTGTAGCACAGGGAAAACCCACACAAGCACGAGAACAATGTGCAAACTGTTAACGTTTAATCTTTATCAAATGTATCATCAGAATCTGAGAAATCTAATTTAGAGGTGTCCAAAGGGGGGCTTTTGAGAGAGTTCGTAACTTTTTTAAAGACACCTTCAACATTTTCAATAGAGTCCGAGAGCTGTAGGCCTAATTCTGCTGTTTTCTAATGATATAGTTTAAAACATGAAAACCGTGCATCCAACTGAACTTTCATTTATTAATCATAGGCTGCATTACTCGCTTTTTGTGATGCACACAGATGACGCTTTTGCATTACAAAATGTTTCTTAATAATTTTAATTATTGACAATACTTATGACCACGTCTGTGTCGGCTACAAAAACACGTATTTTATATATAAGAATAACATCTGCTGGTGGAAATGCTGTTATGCCTCCTCGTGAGCGCCCCCTCTCGCGAGGAAACCGATTTATTTCAAGAGACACTTAAAATATAGGCTATTTTAGTAATACTGTCAGCTTTACACCTAGAAATACTATGGCGCATTATAGATAAAGTGTAGGTCTACTTGTTGTTACTTTTTGTTGCTTAATGTTACAAGAAAATGTATCTAATAAGCGTGTGTTAATCTGACCATGCGTAATAGCATTACTCACTAGTTTATGAACATATCCAAGTTTACCAAAAATAAGAACTGCTTGCAGAATGTTTATATGCTTAGTACCGTACTCTTTTGCATTTCTATTTCTAATTGGTGAGCCACCACATATAATATAAAATTATTTCAAATAAATTTTGTCCAAAATATATTTCGTTTTCTTGATTTATTCAGCCATTTAAAATGCATTCACGAGAATTTGATCTTTTATCAATTTATTCACAATAAATAGTTATCACATTGTGTATCTTTGTGTTGTATTATTATTTATTTCTTATTTATGACAGTATTACGTCACATCAACTTTCTTCGCTGTTGCGTTTTTTCTTTACCTCACCCCATTTGACTGCTCGCAACTTTATTGTTCCTTCACTCGCTGACAACAACGAACAACGGTTTGACGTGATCGCCTTTGAAATGGCGCTGAGGCAGTTTAATACGCCGTTATTCTTAGTGGGTGTGCTCGTTTAGCTCTTTTCAGAGTTAGCTTTTTTGATGCACTGCGAACATCTGTGCCTGGCTTTTGTTTTTGGGTGCTACTGAGTTGTAAAACAAAAATGTGTTGAAGGAAATTGCTAATAATTGACGTTGCATAATAAGGCCGTGGAGGCCCCCGAGCTCGCGTAAAGATTACAGCCGCTCCTCAGTGCGTGGCCTTGCCGCAGACATACGATAAGGTGAGTTTCAAGCCATTTTACCAGATTAGCTGATGTTTGCTTGACTAGAATCAGATAGTTGTATTAACGTAAAGATCAATAAGCCAAACGGCTGTAAAAGTTTATAACTTCACTGGTACCTTTTTCCAACACTTGCGCTGCACCGTGTGTTTACAAACAGCTAGCTAAGCTAGCAGCTAACGTGACAACCTGAAAGCTTTGTAATTGTAGCGTAATAAACGATTAGCAGAAACAAACTGTCTCATTTTAAACGCTGTAAAATATAAAAAGTAGGTATTCCCATGTTTAGAGTTTAATCGTATAAATTTCTTTATTCAGATATTGATAGGTGACACATGACTCTGCCATGCTACCGAAAAAAACGTAAACAAGTTAAGTGTTCAACTTTATATTATGACTTAAGCAAATTTCTGACCTGCTAACTTTTAATAAGCATGCAAGACGGTTGTATTACTGTCATATCAGATTACCAATTTTAATAATAATGAAGTGCTTCTGCGTCCAGGAAGCGCTTGCTTACAGTAAATATAAGGCGCTTGTATTCACAAAAAAATTTTTAAAAGTTGCAACTAACTTCTGTTTTTTAGCACCTTTGTGGTTATGTCTACTGATTACGTGAAATAATTTATGCACTCGCTGTTTATGTTTAAGAATAAATTACAGCAACCAACTTCTTACTGTGTGCTAAATTCATTGTATCTCATTAATAAAACTCAAAGCTTGGAACAATATGCTTTTTTTATTATTTAAGTCTATGTCAAAAGGAAATAACCATGGGTACATGTGTGCTTAGTGAAATGCATATGTAACTCACCTGAATTGTGAATTAAACTACCTTTTTTACGACAAAGTATTCTTTTAGCACATCACCAAATACTAACATTCTTTTTTCTATGTGTATGTGTTTCGTTGTTGTTTTACTAGGTTTTTTGGGAAATCCCGTCAAGCATTCCTACCAGAAGAATCTGGAAGTGAATTGACTGGTTCAGTTTCTATTCATCTATTACTTAAGTCCACAACCGAATAATGTCTCCATCTTAAATTCAGTATTTATTCTCCTGACATTAAAATTCTTTTTGTATACACGTACAGGTAAAATGGCATCAGTGCCAGTGTACTGCTTGTGTCGCCTACCCTACGATGTGACGCGCTTTATGATTGAGTGTGACATTTGTCAAGACTGGTTTCATGGAAGGTAAGTTGTTTTTTTTATACTTTAACATTTTAAACTTGCGGTAAAGTATAGTAATAATGTGTTTTTTTTATTTATATGTTTAGCATATAAGTCTTTATTTTTATATTTTATTAGGTGCGATATGTTTTGAACTTGTCAAAATTAGTATAGCCATTTAGTCTGCATTATTCTGCACCTTCTACTTATTATACTTGTATAATACTAGGGTTGCCTGTGCAAATTCTCAGTTATCCGGGTCATCACAACAGGAAACAGGCTTAAATTGGAAGCGGACTTAGATCAATTCTTGTTAGAAAACGTTTCGACACCTGTCCAGGAGTGTTTGTTAATTCTGGTAGCTCGCACTGTGCAACAAGCAGTTGGTGCAGTTCTGTTTTTAAGGACATGGAGGTCCAGCCTCCTGAGCACATCCAAAGTCAGATGCAAAACAGTGACCCACCCATCGCTGTCCCGCGTCGTTAGGCGCTAT
>JAVKLF010000152.1:11832534-11846616 GCA_034783495.1 Millerichthys robustus | reverse complement strand
GTTAATGTCACAAATTTGATACTGACCGTGGAAATTTTTGCTGATAATTAAACTTTAGTTTTGTGTTATTACAGTTTTTTTTAAGTTGTTTTTAGGCTCAGAAATTATACTGTCTGTTTTACATTTTTAAAAGGGAATATTCACATAGCTGCAAACAGGTCTAAGTTTTTTTTACTTTTTTAAAAATTTTTATTGTATTTCTGTTTACCCCCTTTCTTAATACACTTTTGTTTGACGGGTAATAGTACTGGACACAGTGTCTTCAGTTTTGACATCAATCAGTTATTTATTATTTTACATATTTATTTACTAATGCAGATTTTTGTGATTTCCTAGTCTGTTTTAATGTAGCATGATTTTCTCCCCTTTTTCATTATTTTTAAACAAAGTAAAGCTTGTATAAAATGTTTAGCCATTGCCATCTTAATACCTTTTTGTTTTGGTCATTGTAAATATTTGTAATATTTGTAATTTATATAGCTAAATTGAAAAAATGGGGGAAAAATGAGATAATGAATATAGTTTCCTGCATGTTGCCCTAACTTTTGGCAGCTTTCCTGGGTCATTTGTAGAAATTGGTTTTCTATACCACAGAATGTACTAGTTATCAAATGTTGGGGGTGTAGATTTGAAGTGAAGACATTAAGAACGCGCAGGATATGAAATATGTAAATATGTGTTGTAATTAAATTTTCTTTTTGTAGTTCAAAACATCCTTTAAGTCTTTCGTAACAACTTGTACATGATACATTGCTGTATTTAGGAAACATGATAGCTCTTTTTTACATTTGTATTCATTACCTGTCATACTATGTTCATGTTGTCTTGTTGGTGTACTCTTGGAAGTGTGCTGGAAAAAATGCCCTTGATAAATTTCTTCCATTTAGTTTTATATTGTTAATATTTTATTTTGTTTTGGTAAGTGTTTGACATAGTTTTAATATGACCTGAAAAACAATTTAAAATAAAATTTACCTTGACATTTTTTAATGGAATTTATTTTCTGACCACCATAAAACTGAAAGTAATATTTGTTTTGTTTACTGCACTTAAGCCTACTGGAAAACTTTGTTTTCCTAACATTTGAGAAAAAACCCTGGGATTTATGTATTTTTCTGGTATACACAATGAATATTTTGTTGTAATAAACACATCTAGACATAAAAGTTCTGTGAAAGTGCTTTTATATTATTTGTGTTGTAAACAAATGTACTTTTTGAGAGTACTAGATTTCTCCAGTTTCATGTAAGAATTTGTGTTAGTAGAAGCTGTAAAAGGGAACCACCTTCCTATTTTAGTTTTTTTTTACAATTGATATTAATTGATGAGAAAAGCACTCTACTCAACCAATGAAAGCTTGTCTTCTAAATTTATATTCAAAAATCTATTATGCCTAAAACCTCCCGAAATCCTGCATTGTAATTTTTTTGTAAGGTTTTAGAAGAGTTGTCCACATTCAGGGGGACTAGACTTCAGATTTTAAGCTTTTATTTTTAAAATAAAATGCATTTACATTTCTAACTCCTATTTGCACAAAATGATGTTTGGTTTTCTGTTTGTGTGGTTCTATGGTAGGGTTGTATATATGCCAGTTGTGGGAGCTAGGACACCAACTTTTTAGGGAGCCCCCCCAGGTGGCACCCCTGGTTAGTGATCTTAATTGGTTTCCAAATTGTTCAGCTTCTTAGCTACAAAATAACAGTAGCAGCAATTTTGGACCCTAGCTAGTTTAAGTATAACGCATTATGTATAAATTGTTTTTCTTTTACTTTGAATACATTTTCATAGTAAAATATATTTTCACAAAACTTGGAAAACCTTAATATATACTTTCGTGTGTACATACAATTCAAGGTTAATAATCAAAACTAAACATTGTTTTTGACAATCTCATCTGGATGCACTGGTATTCTCGCGAGATTCAAAATACCGTACTACACTCTAGTGCAAGATGGAGAAGTAGATGTTACATGCATTTGAGGTAAGCAGAAAGACTTGTTCTAGGCTACTGACGCTGGTTTAGGCTATGTGGTGGATGACCTTCTCTTCTATTGTGTATCAACCATTTTAAAGAATTTACATAGGTCTTTGTATCCAAGACCAGAAACTAATTTATTTTTAAGGGTAAAGTATAAATCTTCTGTGTAAACCGCCATTTTTCACAGATGGAGCATTGTGCGCAGCACTCAGGCAGCGCTTGCTAGCTAGCTAGCTCGATTGAAGCTCTCAAACACATACCGCACAAAACACACTTCTGTGTTTTGATATGTAGGCATGTAGAAGTCAAAATTTCGTCGTTAAACAATACTCGCTATTCTGGAAAATTATAGGACAACTGATAACAGTTTAAATGTGTCAGGTTAGGGAAGTTGACTTTTTTGGGTTTTGCTAACGTTAGCCGTGACCGTAGAGTGAAGTAACGTCACGTCACTTAGCATCAACTTTAATCGCTAACGTTAGCGCCAAACACAAGCTGTAACTGCGTATGTAGCTACATTTAAAACTGACACTTAGGACTGATTTGATTACAAGTACTGATATAAACTTGGAATACTACCGGTGTTTTGTATCCAAAGTACTGTTCTAAAACTTTGCGGCATTTTTTTTCCGACTCGTGTATGAGCTGTGTTTATTAGCTACTGCCTAAACAACTGTTGCTTTATATTATTTTTGATTACATCAAAATTAGGCTGTTTGTCAGATGATCTTAATTAGCTGACATTTGGACAGTAAATTAAAGAGATCAAGTTGCGATTATTTAAAATACAAACATTGTCACTTTTTTATATAACTCTATAAAGCCTTTGAATCAGATGCAACTGCTCAGCTGCATTTTTTGGTAACGTGACCGTAAGTCAGAGCGTAGGGGTGAGTTAAATTAACCAAAATAGTCAAGCATCATTTGTTTGCCTTGTGTTTTATTTTAGGAACGTTTTATTTAGTTGGGTTTTCTCTCAAACAGTACTGATCCCCATCCCTCAGAGATGAGACAAACTTTGAAATGGGGTGCAGCAGCATAGGACAACAGTGGTTTTCACCTCTGCAAACTAAAGCCAATAAACTTGCAGTACAGTAGCAATTGGTTCACAGAGCTAAATTCAGAAACAGAGATTAGTTTGTTGTCTATTGTTTTACTATTAAATTTGAGTTGTGAGGTCTGAATTTGGCACAAGTGGCATAAAAACATAGATCTTCTCAGTTGCCTTTTGCTGGTGATGTCTACTTAACAGTATTTGAGTGCTGTATCTTATCTGAAACTGCTTTTTGACCATATTAATTCCATTTGGTCACTTTCTGGATAATGCACATTTTGCATATTACTTGTCATTTCATACTGTTTTTCTGAATATAGTAATAGCTTTTTCATCAACGAGCACAGTAGAGATGTAGTCCATCAGGAAATCACACCTTCCAACCTACAGAAATTACTATTACGAGATACAGTAATGTAAATATAATTACCAGAGTCATAGAAAAATATTTCCATACCCCTTGTTAAGTTTGTTACAAATAGTTGTATGGATGGATATGGATTTGTAATATAAAGAGGGGGGAAATAGTTGCCAAAAAATGAATCAAATGAGATAAAATGTTTAAATTTCCTAGTCAAACGTGAGAATCAAGGTTACTGGTTTAACTGAAATTTATGATCATATAGTGTAATATATGTTGTACTTTATCAGTCACAATTATTGTCTCGATCTTTCGATTGTTATTTTTATGTAGTTTGGTTTGTTGTTGCACCATGGCCAAGATTTCTTGTCCTTTTCCAGCCCGAAAATACTTGTTTTTTTTTTCTTGTTTTTCTTTTTAAACACATTTCCCAGTTACAAAGTAGCTGCATTTGTGGGTGCTCTGTTATATCACTTTTATTTCTTTTTTGTTCTTTTCAGATTCTTTGGTGAGATTACAAAGCAAACTGATAGGAGAATGGTGGAGTTGTCAAACCAAAACATTTTCTTGTATGTACCATGTTACTTTTTTGTTAATGGTAGAGATTTTGGTTCTATGTGTTTATTTTTTCATTGCTATTGGGGCAAATATATATATAACCCCATCATCAAGCTAATTGTTAACCTCATGTTATAGATAGTATCACACATTACAATCTATAATGAATGTCTTAAGTGAAATTTGTCTGAAATGTTAACTAATGCAAACTATGTTGGCCCTGATCTGTTAGGATAATTCAGATAAAGCGTGTACTCGGTATATAACATTTAAACATATTTGATGTTTTTTTTATAGAATTATTTGCTACTTTAATTTATGATTGGGACAGAGCGAGAGTACTCACACAAAAATATAATTGGGAGTGGATTGTCATGCCATTTGACATAAAATACAAGTGTGGGAGACAGATGTGACAATTGTCAATGATTGACATTGCCCACTTAAATATGGTGTTTGTCTTTTAAATTAGTTTAGTGTTAAAATCATCAATATGTATAATAACTGGAAAGAGGACCTTAAGCAGGAAGTTGAAGCCATAAAAGACAAGTGCCTCCTAGTGGGTGGCTGTAGTGCAAACTTTAAGTCCTGCCCTAAACAAACTGAACATTTGCCTGACTAGAAACTAATAATACACTTCAGAAATTTTATTTTCAGGTGTTATATTCTTATCACATAGTTTGTAACTTGCTCCTGTATGTTCAAATGTGCATTTTAAAATTATATTTGGTTTCAATTAGGTTTCACATAATTCACTACTTGAGGCTTAATAAAAGTGTCACATTACACTGTGATTGACTGTATGATGGCTTGTGAGTGAGGTTAGAGGGTGTGTAGGAGTGATTTACATATTGAGGGTACAGCCCTACTCCCTATAGCACAGGCTCTAGTTTCAATAATACAACATGGCAGCACCCAAAACAAACAGCAGTCTGTACAAAAGAAATGAAGACAGCAATGCTATGTCCTCTAAAATATTTGAATAAGGTATTGTTAGCATTATGATTAACATGCAGAGCTTAAAAGTTACATGCTTTATATTCTGTGGCTATAATTTTAGCAGTTGGATCACTGTTTATTGGTCTTTTGTTTAGGTAGTAATATTTTAACAATGAAAATTTGTCAATAGATCTGAGGATACAAAAATAACATTTTACAATACTGTTTCAGAAATTTGTAAAATTATCTTTAAAACATGTTTGTGTTATGATAGATGCTGTTTGAAATAAGTTGTTGAATCCTACTGAATACATACAATTGTGATGACAGGCATACTGTATATCTGATTATAACCAAAATTTGTAACAATATTTGTCTTTACAAAGTCTGATTCTGTTCATAGTAATTTGCTTGTGTATACATGAAGGTTTGCTGCAGTGTTTATTTATCATCATATTTTTGTTTTTGGTCGTTTGTCAGGAGAGCTCTGCATTACATGTTAAGGAGATGCATCCTAAATGGGTTCATTTATATTTTTCATATTTAATAATACGCGTTGAAGCAAACAGCAGTGTCTCCTCATTCACATCAGAGTTACGGTTTTTCACTTTTTGCACACTACCTACAGTCATGACTCTGCCAATAGCAACTGGCTATTAACTATGGAAACGGGCGCGGATACAGTGATAACCTGAGCGGATAAACACAATTCTTCTTTTATGTTGTAGCCGGGAGTCCGTTTGCTTGATCTAAAATATACAAACAAAACTCGCAGTGTCACGTTAGACAAGCCCGACAATGATTCAGCGACTTATTTTGCGTTTCGGCTCGCAGCTCAACCATCGGTAGCTAGCGCGTGCGCCGACTCTGTGGCTGTAAAATCGGAATAAAACGAACCTGAACTTAGTAACGTTAGTCTTTTCCAGGTATTTTTCACACACGCACTTCGCTGTCGCTGCTCTCAAAGTGCTGTTTACAGTTTTGGTTGTTATTAGAGCAAAATACGGCGCAAGGGAGGTTAGCGTGGGTTCTTCTGCGGCCTACGGAACCCCGACCTCTAGTATTAAAGAATCCGGTCAGAGAGTATTGTGAATCTGTGAAGTCTGGTTTGACAGCTGTGGCACATATTCGTAAAACTGATAACATTTTCGGCTGGATGGATTTCACATGTTGGTTTTTGGTAACATACACGCTTGTTTGACTTCAATAAGGCACATTAGATATTTTTTCTAGGAAAGATCGTTTGATAGCGCCGGTAGCTCGGTGCTAGTTGTTATCGGGTTAACGTTAACCATCCACTTTCCTCGTTGCGTTGAGATTACCCGTGTTTCTAGCCTGATTTTATGCTGGCTGGTCTACCTAACAGATCGGCATAATTTTTGATGATAATAGTTGTGGTTCAACATTTTAGTGAAGTCTACTTAACATCAGGTAAATAACGTGCTACTGTTAGGTTAGCTTGTTAGCAAGTAACTAACTTTAATCAACGTTAAGTCAAAGAGTTTATGACGGACAAACGGATGGTTATGTTGCACATTAAGCAAACTCTTGACTCGGTTTTCAAAATGTTAGAATAAGTTTTAAGTAAAATTGGGCCCGAGCTAATTTGATTACCTTTGTGTCGCATGATGCTCACTAGCTCCTAGCTAATTCTCTGCCTCAGTTTGCTTTGTGATTATCAGAAAAATCCGGTAAATTAGGTAACTTTTAAGTTATAATATCTGCTTTGGTTGAGGATTTTGACCTAATCACTAACATAGCTGTTTAGGAAAGATGCTTATCTTTAACTCGTTTTAACAATCACTTTTAACATATTGAAACTGATAGCGGATTTACTGGATTTTGTTGTTGTAACACTACAATTTGCATTTTATAACTAGAGCAAACCATATTAAGTTTTACTTTCTTGTGAGCTGTGTGTTTTACATCATGATATGATGAACACTGTTGTTGTTTTGTAGGTAATGTGACTGGAACATGCTGTGAAGTGGGTATTGCCTGTTTTTTGTAAGTATTTGACTTCATTTTTTTCTCAATGTTTCATAATATTTAGATTTTCAAATTTCAGTATTTGGTTTATATCCTTCAAAGCTAAATCCTAAGTAGATCTGCATTAAACCTCTTTAAAATATTGCATCATAATTTGTTTTTTGGCATAAATACTTCTGAAAAGGAGCAGCAGATAGAGATTATCTACAATGAAGGTTGACAGAAGCAAGTTAAAGAAAACGCCTACAGAAGCTGTGAGTATGCATGTTACTTGCGATGCATTGCTTTTTATTGTATTAGTGCCATAATTAATTTTTACCATGGGATTTTTATGCAAACTGAAATTGTCAAATCTGTTAAACATATTTCAACACATCTCACTAGATGATGATAACATGACCTAGCTTTTAACATTTTGCAGTACATTTTGAGACTTTCTTCTTAGACCTTTGCATTACATATGGATATGTTTTCTTTAGTATGTTGGCATATCAGGTTTTTTATGCAGTATTAAAACAAAGATATATATGGTTTATGAACTTAGACAAACTATTTTGTGCCTTTTCTGTTCCAACAGCCAGCAGACTGCAGGATACTTATAGAGAAGCTCAAGGCATGCAATGATGAACAACTACTGGTTGAACTGCAGCACATTAAGACCTGGAATATTGGCAAGGTAACTCCCAATGATTAACAGAAAAGCATAATTTAATTATTTTCATACACGCATGCTCTCGTGACAATAACAGTCTGGTTACTGTATTCCTAAACTGTGTTGTTGTCTGAGACACATCTGTAGCAGTTCAACTTCAATTTATTACATAGCCTTACTGTTTTACAGTTGAGATCTTTTTTTTTTTGTCTGCAATGCTCTGGATTGTTAATGGTTAGACAAGAGTCCTGGAGCAATATTAGACAGTTTTTCCAAGATGGTGCCTGTATTGTTTTATAAATAAGTGCTTATTTGCTTTGTGAGCATTTTGAATAGGCATTTATGAAGCTTATTTACTAAAGAGAAAATGTGACATGACAAGAATAGCTTTACAGTGGGTGCAATGAGTAAGAAAGCATGTATTGATTCTGTTCTGAAAATGTTTTTTGTGCACTGCTACTATACATGGTGTAAAGCTAAATATTTTATATTTCTCTTTCCTGTGGGTTGTAACATTAAGGGCGTCCTAATTCAGTGTTTACAAAACTTTTCAGCTTTCAATGTGCAAAAGAAATGTCAGACTTTTGGCCACAACCATTGCTAATTGAAGTAAACAAACATTGTTAATAAGCCGTTTAACAAAGAGCCTTGCAAAAAATATTAACCAGTTTTAACAGTTGAAGTTAAAAGTGCTGATCTCAAAAATCAGCTGAGTAACAACACTGTCTTCTACTATACAAGCCCTTGCTGACACACATAATGTCTCCGGCCTGTGACTTTGTTTCTGGTTCAGAAATATAACAGTGGTATATCAACTTTTAGTCATTATCCCACCTCAGTAGACATACATACATGATGTGTTTTCTTTCCCACAGAGACATTTAAGTCCCACCCTGTGTGAGACCGTGTGAAATTGTATGATTTTTGTTTGTAAATATCTCGTTGGTGCTTTGGTCAGATTTGTTGTTAAATTATATTCAGAGTGATTTTTTTTATAAAGAAAAGTAGAAGGGGTGAAATACCTTACCTTAATTTTATGGGTCTATCTTGTTTTCTTCCTATCAACAGTGTGAGCTTTACCATTGGGTGGATCTGCTGGATCGCTTTGATGGCATTCTGTGTGATGCAGGCCAGACAGTGGAGAGTATGTCATGGCTGCTAGTGTGTGACCGTCCAGACAATGGACAGCTCAAAGCCTTGCTTTTGGCAGTGCTCAACTTCACAGCTCTGCTCATTGAGTATAGCTTCTCTAGGCATCTCTACAGCTCCATAGAGGTGAGAAAATACACACTGACACGTTATTTTTTTCTCAAGTTGTCTTTGTGTCTCAGAGAAAAAAAACTCAGACTTTTCTATTATTTTTCACTCCCACTCTTTTTACAGCACTTAACCACCTTGTTAGCATCATGTGACATGCAGGTGGTCCTCTCCGTGCTGAATTTACTCTACGTATTCAGTAAACGCTCCAACTACATCACAAGACTTGGATCTGATAAAAGGACACCTCTTCTGGCACGTCTACAACACCTGGCTGAGGTTCAGTCAATGCTCTGTTTTCTTGTCACCATCATTCCAACTGTTCCTCAGGAGAAGTTGTTGCATTGTTTGGTCTTGTTTTTTTCTGCAGAGCTGGGGAGGGAAGGAAAATGGCTTTGGTCTTGCTGAATGCTGCAGGGATCTGCCTATGACGGTACATATAAATCTTCTCAAATAATGTGTTGGAACAGCCTTTTTCTTATTATCAAATAATTTATACCTATTTATAAATGAACTCTTCCATCTTTCCTGTGGTTGGTTTATGAGCAGAAATATCCTCCCAGTGCCACCACACTGCACTTTGAGTTTTATGCTGAACCAGGCCCAGAGGTCAAAGTTGAGAGGAAGGTAAAAGCCAGAACATTTCAACTATCATTTATAACCTACATAATTTGTAATGCTTTTTTAACTACTGGGTTTTTCCTAATTTGGTTTTGAACTTTTATTTACCCATCAGACAAGTAGTAACACACTACACTATATTCACATCGAACAGCTCGACAAGGTACGATCCTAAAAATAAAGGTCACTTATACCAAAGTACTGATACACTGGACTTCTGCCCTTACACATCATATGCTCTGGCTACAGATTTCAGAAAGCCCATCAGAAATCATGGAGTCGCTGACAGCAATGTACAGCATCCCTAAGGACAAACAAACCCTACTGTTCACACACATTCGGCTGGCCCATGGGTTCTCAAATCATAAAAAAAGATTGCAAGCAGTGCAGGCCCGACTGCATGCAATCTCTATATTGGGTGAGTAGAAGCTCCACTTTTTATAGAAAATTAAAATGGTTTTCTCCTAGATTTAACTTCTGACTTTCTCTGTTAAATTTCAGTGTATTCAAATGCACTTCAAGAATCCGCCAACAGTATTCTGTATAATGGTTTGATAGAAGAGCTGGTGGATGTCTTACAGATTACAGACAAACAGCTTGTGGTAAGATGGTGTTTTACTTCCTTCTGCCTAGACACTGTCTAAATACATGTACATACAGGTAAAATGGACAGAGATGCTAATGTAATTGTACTTGTTCTTTATTGTCAGCAAAGACATAATTCTTTCTCATGGTATTTATAATTTCTTTTTTGGCATCCACTTATGTTCTGTTTTTTGTTTTGTTTTGTTTTTTAGGATATCAAGGCAGCATCTTTGCGCACTTTAACTTCAATAGTTCATCTGGAAAGGACACCCAAGCTTTCCAACATTATTGACTGCACTGGCACAGCATCCTACCATGGCTTCCTGCCTGTCTTGGTGCGCAACTGTATACAAGCAATGATTGGTGAGAATGTGTTAAACTTCGTATTAAAGTTTAATATTTTTTTAATGGAACGGATAAAATAAAAGCCTCTTTATTATTTGTTTCCTAGATCCATTGATGGAGCCCTATCCACACCAGTTTGCCACAGCACTCTTCTCATTCCTGTACCACTTGGCTAGCTATGATGCTGGAGGGGAAGCCCTTGTCTCCTGTGGCATGATGGAAGCTCTTTTGAAGGTATAGTCAGATTTTTAACAAGATATAATCACAAATTAGAGTTTTTGGTTTGATATATATTTTATGCTTTTATTATGTAGGTGATCAAGTTCTTAGGTGATGAGCAGGACCAGATCACATTTGTGACACGAGCAGTGCGTGTTGTGGACCTTATTACAAACCTTGACATGGCTGCCTTTCAGTCCCACAGCGGCCTTTCAATTTTCATCTGCAGGCTAGAAGTGAGTTTAGCATAAATGTTAATTTTATTCCTGTTATAGATGCTTTGAGTCGCAGAGTCACTTAAACCTTTGTGTTCACTCAATTACTGTCTACATGTAGCATGAGGTGGACTTGTCACGAAAAGAGTGCCCCTTTGTCATCAAGCCAAAGATTCAGAGGCCTAGCTCAACTGTGGAGTCTGAGGACATGGACACAGATATGGAAAGTAAGTTTAAAATGGGAAAGTTTTAGTCTAATTCCACAGGGCTTGCTTGTCTTTGCTCAGACCTCTAGATGGATAGTCAGAATTTTTCTATCTAAAGCATGAATCAATGGGCCCTGCATGCCTTTTGTAAATTGTTCAAGCTTTAGCTGTTATATTAATGTGTTGGGAGTTTATATTCTATTTTCTTAGGCCATATTAGGGCATAAAAAAACAATCATCATTTTAAACACACTGACAGTCTTTATTGTTGTTTATCTAGCATTTTATAGCTATTTTTAACATAGTGGTTAGACATTTATTTAAACAGTTATTGTAAGAGTTGTTTAATGAATATGCAGCACACACAGTAAGTACTGTTTTTCAGTGGACGTTCGTGTGAATCTAAATCAGCTGGAACATTTTGTTAAAAAAAAGAATCCTTATATGAATTTGATAAATCTGCTGTAAATAGGACATTTTAAACTTAACAGACACCAAAACATCATAGAATTTTAAAACATTTTGTTGAATAGAGGATTAAAATGTCTAACATGTCAACTGTTTTGAGAGTAAAAGGTCCAAAATATCACCGTGATCTTGAAGTGCTTACATTTTGATAGTATTGTCAAATTATAAAGACTGAAAGTTGCTGACTTGTTGGCATAATAAATTTTCAGTGACAGAAGTTTCCATGGAAAGCAGCCCTGGACCATCAACTTCTTCTGGTCCCAGACCAGAGGTAGACCACCGAGCACAGAACAGTTCTGCTAATACACCTCGACCAGGTACACATAAGAACATATTACACCTAAAGAAAATATGCTTTTCAAAACTAAACAGTTTTCACTATGAATATGTCTCTGTAGGTATGCAGTGTATCCCCCAGAGGGCAGCTCTGTTGAAGTCAATGCTAAATTTCCTGAAGAAAGCCATCCAGGATCCAGCCTTTTCAGATGGCATTCGTCATGGTAAGTTGGCATTTTCACTCAGTGCACTGTTGCAAGATGGTAAGCTTTTTGATTTGCATTGTACATTTTCATAAAATATTGATTTGTGCATACTATTACACAGTTGTCTACAGTTCATTTGTATTTTACACGATCACTTTTTTGTTCCTAGTAATGGATGGGTCCTTACCTACCTCACTTAAGCACATCATCAGTAATGCGGAATATTATGGCCCTTCACTGTTCCTCTTAGGTGAGTACAATAGTTACAAACCTTTATTTGGAAAAGGGAAAAAAAGAATTCAGTTATACAGATATTTAACTATTCAAATCGACTTGTTTTGGTGATTTGTATGTTCAAACAGTAAATTTATATTTTGCTACCTCTGAGCAGACAAGGTTACGGGGCTCCCCATGCTCTCTGGCACCCTCTCATTGAGAACCACTGAGCTGGAGGACCCATTTAAGGCTTTTCAGAAAAGCCTTAAGAGTTCAGAAATGCATGTTCTGTCATACTGAGGTGTATTAAAATGCGTACTCTTACACATTGTAACTCTTACCCACCTGAATATCTTGCACCAAAAACATTAAGGTTGACTTACATTTCCAGTCCAGAATACTACAAATATTCATTATTCAAATTCCTCAGCAAAGGGGGACATTGGCCTACTGCTTGTTGATATTTAACTAATTTTTATTGTTCTGAATTATTTTTTTGTCCCTTTCTTTATGTTCTTAGCAACGGAGGTGGTGACAGTCTTTGTATTCCAGGAGCCATCTTTGCTCTCCTCCCTGCAGGACAACGGACTCACTGATGTCATGCTGCATGCCCTTCTTATCAAAGATGTAAGTTTTTGACAAGTGTCTTCATTTTTTTCTTTGTCTTTCCACTGATAATTTTGAAATCTGAAATTGTCTTCGAGTTGTTTTCTGGATGCATGTACATTATTTTAGTGCTGAGCTCCCTTTTTCCACTTTAGATGTTCACTAGAAGTGAGTTGGACTTGCCCTATGATGACAGGTGGACACTCAGAATATTTAGTACAATCCTGGTCAACACCTGATGTATCAAAACAAAATGATAAAAACTGTAACATTCATTTAAATACCAACCCTCAGAATGTGGGGTAGTAAATTTGATCCTGTGCAGTTGAGCAAGCACAGGTTGAAAATGAGCTTTGCATGACATTTTTCAGGTTCCTGCTACCCGTGAGGTGCTGGGTTCTCTTCCCAATGTGTTCAGTGCTCTCTGCCTGAATGCCAGAGGTCTGCACTCTTTTGTTCAATGCCAGCCTTTTGAGCGCCTGTTCAAAGTGCTTTTGTCTCCCGACTATCTGCCTGCCATGCGACGACGACGCAGCTCTGACCCATTGGGTGAGTTGTTTGTGCTATTTTTCTTGTTCTCTTGTAGAAGATATTTAAATAGATGACATGTTACATTTCTATTTTTCTTTTTCTTTTTTTTTACTTTAGGTGACACTGCATCTAATTTGGGCAGTGCTGTGGATGAGCTCATGAGGCACCAACCTACTCTGAAGACAGATGCTACTACTGCTATTATTAAGGTAGGTCATGGTTCTATTTGCAATCATGCTCTTAAGTGTAGCTGAATAAAGTTGTGTACAGTTGTTAAAGATGAATTATCATTTCAGCTACTGGAGGAGATCTGCAACCTAGGTCGAGCTCCAGAGTACATCTGTCAGAAACCATCTATCCAGAAAGCAGATGGCACTGTAGCAGTGCCACCAGCTCGATCCAGTCATGCTGCTGAAGAAGCGTCAAGTGAAGATGAAGAGGAAGAAGAGGCCCTCCACACATTTAGCCAGCAGCAGGGGGAACCAGAGACCAACAGGCAGTCAGTTCCACTTGAACTGTATGACTGAGTTCATAACACAACAGAACAGAAAAACTATTTACAGACTTGTATCAAGTTATTTTATATATTTGTATATTGATTTTTTATATTTACTTTTGAGTGGTTGACATCTTTTTTTTCCCTATTTCCAGGGTGGTAGGCACAGAAGAACGAATACCAATTCCACTTATGGATTATATTCTGAATGTGGTGAGTGTTATTTATGCAGGAATGTTAACTTGGGAAATGAGGTCACAATATAGTCTTTTGGCTATATAGTTATTGTTACTAGTAACATTTT
>JAVKLF010000152.1:11779916-11806535 GCA_034783495.1 Millerichthys robustus | reverse complement strand
TACGACTTCACATTTCTCATAAAGTAGTTAGATATCAAATTCCTTCTATTTCATAACCAGTAAATTCTTGTAAATTATTTGATATTAAAGTGTTCTTGGATAGCTCACCTGTGCAGCAGAGAGAACAGAAGCGATTTACTTTGAAACATTCGCTCTATCTGGGCCTCATTGGTGTAAAACTCTCAGACTTATTCTGGTGAAAATTCTTTGAACATCAAGGATTTTGTGTATAAAAACTCTTTTTGGACCACTTTGTTTCTCTCAGCGAGTGGACTGCATAAAAATAATCCCCAGTCTACATTTTAACTCTTGATTCTGACGTGACGTGTTCAAGCTTCTCTTGATAATCAGGACGCTGCCAACTTCACGTTCTGCTCTGCCATCTGTTCACACAACAGGTGGTAGATTATAATGTAAATGTACATCATTCCCTGCCACTCCCCTCATCGCCTGCTGGAAAAGGTGAAAGAAAAATAATTTTTGGTGTGTTGTCTGTAGAGCAAAATAGCTCATGAACTTGGATGTGGATTCAACAAAAGTCAAAGTGATGATCACATTTAATCATGTCAAAAACTGTCAAAAATGATGGCCATTATGTTTAATATGAAAGGACAATCATTAGTAGCAGCATTAAAAGTACATTCCTAGCGCTAGTTTTCTTTTAAAATCTACATTTGCTTTTACAAACAAAGATTTTCACATTGATCTCTGTTCAAAGTAAACCACACGTCCCGTTTCCTCCCTTCCTCAAAGACGATGTTGGGATTTGGAGCTAATCGTCCAACGTGTGAAGCCAAATTGTTGTGTTTCCTCCTCTGGGTTTCCCTGCTGCATGCCTGCACCTGTCCCCCTCCTCTCCTCCCCCCACTCTGCTGGCCCCCGCAGAGCCACCTTCTTTTAGCCTGTGTTGAATTAGTTCCACACGAGGAACCCCAACAACAGTCGAGGAGCAGACGCCCACCCTCCCGCCGGTTGGATGCGTCTTTGCCCCTGACCTCGCGGCCCCACCTCCCTCCCGTAAACCTGCACACACCAGGGGCAGAATGGGGGTGGGCATCCATGTCTGATTTGGCGCGTGCTGAGGCGTGATAAATGAATTTACAGTGCTGTCATGCAGGAGTTGTTCTAGACCTCACAGTTCGAGCCGGGTGTTTTATTTATTTCTTTACAACTCAAATGAAATGATCTCCACTTGAAATTGATCTGGCGGTAGACTGTTTCCTGCTCCTGTCAGTCTGGGGCTGGGGGTGTGGACCTGTTGGTGCTGCAGCTACATGAAGTGTTGCAGCTCAGGGATCATTACGCTGCACAAAGTGAGCAAGTTGTTCTTGTTCTGTGTCACTAAATTGTAGTTTCCAGCAACAATGCATAGCATGTTTTTCATTGTAGTTTACATGAAATAACTGATACTTGATGTGCTGCTCTAAACCTTTATACAATAACCACAACAAGGAAAAACAGATAAAAATACAACACATGAAGCGCTGATTCTAAAAAGATGATATAATTTTCTTTGTATGCATCCATCTAAAGATGTGAATATTTGTTTTTCTTCTAACCAAAGCTTTATTTTAATGTATAGTTTCTCATTCACTCATTAAGTTTTGACATCTCACAATCCATATATATGTAATTTTTTAAAATAGAACAAAAACATTTTTAAGCTGTCTGCAACAGGTAACCTATTAACTCGTGGCTTTTCCTTTAACCCCCTCTCTAGGAGATCTGAACTGTCCCATTACATGAAACAAGTCCACTCACTAAAATAAAAGCTTGTTGCGACAAAGTGCACTGATTTTCCTTTCCTCTTCATCAGGAGAGGATGAAGGCTGGTGAAGGTTATTAATGAGAGCTTCGTTTTGCATTTTACTGATGCTGCCTTCAGTGGCTGTGGGATAAATCACAATCTTGCACAAGAGTGAAATGATGAAAGGCTTTTATTTTAGTGCCAAGTCCAAATGTGCAAAGGAACTAAATCAGTTCAGTGGAGGAAGTGTCCCGTTGTACGGAATCAAACTGTGAATGCATCAGACAAAATAAAAGAAAGCAAAAACGTAATCTCTTGCTTGATTCACAGAGGAAGAAGATTTATTATTTATTGCACTAAATGCTTGGATGAAAGAGAATCCTGATGGATGAAGGTGGACAGCAGCAGCCACTCCAGTTTTGACAGCAGTGTGCCGGTTCAGGGAAGGTGTTATGTGATGTTTTCAACCTGTCGAGTTTTGTCATCACCTCCTGATTAGGCCATCTCTGCTCCTCCTGTGAGGGGCGGTGGGGGGGGCAGGCACTAGAAAATACCTGATGAAATGTTGAAGGCAGCTACTCACTAGAATTCCTGACATGCGTTTGATAAGAATCCAAATTTCCACATAAAATAACTTAAAGAAAACCAGGATCAAAAAGCACTAGTTGTTGCAGTCACCATGGTAACCGCACACCTGTGCCTGTCACTCCCTGACAGCAAAACGTAAGACAGGCAGACAGAAACAAAATTAAAAATTAAGCATCAAACTGTGGTGCAGAAATTGCAAGTCCAAAATAAAAACTTAATGAACCATGAGCAGCAGAATACTTTTTTTATGTTTCTACATTTATTGTAGGTAATATGACAAGGTAAAAATACTTTTTATATTCAGTTTTTGAGAGATTATTTTGAAAAGTCAAAAGTTGTTAGAAGCTTGGCTGTTCACTCAAAAGTCAGTGACATCATCTATTAGATAAACATCTATCCATCCATTATCCTAACACGCTTCCACCTCAGTCCATCACAGGGCTGGGTGAACATTTTAGAAACAATTTTTCAATATCATAAAACTTAAGCTGTGATTGTATAAAAACTGTAAAAGACTTTGAGGTGTCAATTCAGACAAGGAAACTTTAACCCTCTGCAACTTCAACTTTGAATGAGGTTACTGACATTATGTCTCAGCTGTACAGCTTTAAAGACCGCTGCGTTTTCTCCTCTCTTTCACCAAAATCCCATTGATTGCCATCTTAATTTTTGGCAGTTTATTTTGCAAATTTTGTTCACGTTGTGCAACGTGCCATCTCCTGAAATCATTGCACGCGATTCTCCATCAACCCTCCTGTTTTGATGTGGAACTTCTGTTTGATTTCAGGGCTGTGAAACAAAACACAGGACATTTACTTTGCAAAGGGTGCTTGATGCTCAGATGAGAAGTGACAGTCTGCCTACTGTAAAGGTCACCGTCTTCGTGACCTTCCATGTCTCTGCTGTGGCTCTCAGCCTCCTTCACCCCCCCCCCCCCACTCCCAGTGACACAGCGGTGGGCACCTTGTAGCATTTTATAGGAGATGAGTCACCACATGAAACTCAGCCGTGTCACGTCAGAGACGGTGCACTGGGGTCAGCCTACTGAAGGTCATCAGCTGCAGGAGGAATACTGTTCAGCCACAAGGATAATAAGGAGCAGAGTGCATCTGAAATAACTTCTTTATCTCTAACCATAGCAGGCTGGGCAAAGTGCAAACAGTATTATAATGTGTTACACAGCATTTAAGAAGAAAACATAACGGATAATGTGATTCGTTGTGATGGGAGATAAATGGCAGCAGATAAGGGTTTACGATTTAAAGGGGTAAAATGCTTTTGAAATGAGAGGAAGTAAACGTCACAAAAACACAACGCAGAATGTTTAATGTAAAACCTCAGTTTGAATGAGAACTCATTACAAGCTGACAACTCTAATTTTCTGTCTGATTGCTCTTGTTTTGCCTCTCTGGTAACAGCAGCATCTTATCTGTTCGTGTCTCCTGTCCTTTAAAAAATAAAACAAAAGTGTTTCTTATCACGAGGCCGACTCAGGCCTTTTTCCATCAACTTTAATGAGATGTGTTGCAGTGAGTGAACTGCTCGTACTTAGCAGCCTGGCAGGAAACTACATTAGAGTGATTTCTCTTCAATTACCCAGTGATTAACGCCGAGTCGGGAAGGGCCAGCTGACCTTTTGACCACGTAATGACTTTAAATCAGATCGATGGATCTGTGAACATCAGGACCAGAGCAGCTGGAACATCCAGACAAAAAGCTGACTTCTCTCTTTGGTTCTCAGACATCTTTCATGTTCTCCTTTTTACACAAACACAATTTTGGTTTTCAGTTTTCCCAAAATGTAGCTGCTGGCAGTTTTATTTACTGTGTGAATGCTGAGTCAGCTTTCAGACATACACTGCCCCCCCAGATCACCCTATTTTTTAATTTCTCATAATAATCACCATTTTGATTGTTCTAATTTTGTTTTGATCACTGAATTCATTGCATGAATAAGCAAAATATCAAATAACCTGAAAATAAGAAAAAAATAATAATTCTTTGATAGGCTCAGTCCTTGATGGCACAAGATCCTCACGAAAATGATTTTTCCTGGCTCTGTGTGTGGTTGTAACTTCCATTTTTCCTATCTGCTTTCAGTTTTTTGTTAAAAAAATAATAAAGGAATTACTGTAACAACACTGACAGTGCAGACGTTTTTTTTCGTGGCTCATTTATTTTTAAGCTTCACACTTCTTTCCATCTTTTGTTCAGTGGATAAGACCTCTGTTGCAGCAAACACTGGTTGTGTTTCCATCCTAATTTCTGTATGCGGCTGGGAAGACGCTTTGATTGTTTGTAGCTTTTAAATTCATGTTGATTTTTCTCTTTAGCGTCCACGCCCTTGCTGCAGCCATTTGCTATAATGCCTGCAGCTTTTTAAGCTGATGGAATGGCTTCTTGTTTCTCTTTATATTCTGCTGACTGCATTTATTTTTCCTGCAGCTCTGGGCTTTAAGTCGTTCATTCACGTTCTCCCACCCCTCCTTATATATCATTCCATCTCTCCTGCCAGCTGACTTGCTTCCAGGAATCAGGAGGTAAAATAAACGGAGAGCTTCTGCACAGACAGGTGGAGGAGCTTTAATAAGATGAGGGATCAGGAGGTAAGGGCCTATTGGTATCAGAGTTACAACTAGAGGAATGGTTCCAGAAGGAGATAGAAAAGTCTCTGGATGAGGAGGTGATCTGAGCAGATACATTTTCCTGGATGCAGCTTCACGTGCATCAACCCTTTATGTTTGAATACTTATCTGAGCAGAGCATTTGTGGACGAGATGATAACCACTTTTATGTTGACAAAGTTAAATCCAATTTTCTGTCTTCGTGGGAAACTTGTAATTATGTTGCAAGATTAGTTTTACGTTCCAAATTTAATTCCCTCCATCCTTTTCATTCAGTCATTCATGCAACCATTTGACCCTGACGAACAGCAGAGGGTCTCCACCTAACTGGCACCATCCATCATTTTTCCCATGCTGTCTGCAGCTTTTGTCCATACGCCTGGCAGATCCTCGGACACCAGCAGCAGCAGATGGACACACGTTGGCACCCTCAGCCTGAAGGAAAAAAAAAAAGAAAAAGAACAACAGCAGCGCCATGGGAAAGGGGATTTCTGACTGGACGTGGAGCTGCCCCAATTTCCTGAGCTTTAATAGGAACAAAAGTGGACTGAGCGTGTAACTGTGTTAATTGTCTTTCTGATTTCAGAAACAGGAACAAAAACGCCATTTGGAGTTCCGTTTGTGTGATTTTTATCAGGGTCTTATCAGCCATAGGACAGATCCTGGTCTCTATGAACAAGAAACAGTCCAACAATAAGAAAAATACGGATTAAGTTGCTCCAGGGTGACGTCAAAGTCACGAGATGTAAATTAAGAGATAATCTGAATAAATTTAACTGCTCGACATCAACTGCTAAATATTTGAGACTCATAATGTGTAGCCTAATGTTTTTAGAATCTGACATTTTGAACTCCAAAGAAAACAACTGCTGACATTTTCATTCTGTTGATTTTTTTAGAGTAGAATTTAATTAAATAAAGAATTCACTGTGCAACAAAGCAAACACGTTCTGTGGGAGACAAAAATATAAATTAATACATGAAGATGTTTTACTTTATTTTATTTTACTTTAAGATGAAGCAGAAGACAAGAAGACCAGAAAAGTCATATAGCGAAGACATCAGTGCGGAAGCCGAGAGCGGACGTGGTACGTCTGAACTTTTTTCTGATGGTTTTCTCATTAAAACGAGATAATTATTTCGCTATCACGAGATAAGGATTATCGTTTTCTCAAGAAAGCAACATAATTTTATCTCAATTACATTTATACATATAAACTTTTAAAACTTTATAAAAGTTTAGACGTACCACATCCGCTCTCGGCTACCGTACATCAGCCACATTAAGTTCCAACTTATTTTTCTGTTTCCTTGTTTCTGTGCTGATAAGTTCTGAAGATGTTTCTGAACTGACCCTGGGTCACCGAGCAGGACTAAACCTAAGATCTGCTCCAGTTCTGGACTGATGAAGGGGAAAGAGAGGAGTCTAAAAATATAAGAGGGAGACTAAACCTTTGTTTTGGGTGTCTTTATGAATCTGCATTGATCCTCTACATCTAATATTCTGAATGCATGTATGAGCAATTCATTAAAGTTTCCTGCCTTTCCAGATTAGAGTCTTCGTTTAATTTAATCTGGTAGATAAACTGCAAAATTTAAAGTTCAGTTTATATCAAATTCTAAAAAGATAAAATCAGGTTCAGTTTATCATGAAGTTTGGTTTGTAAAAGGTTGTTTATCTACTGCAAGGAGTGAATTACACAGACTCTTGACTTCCACTCTGAGTGAGGGCAGGACAGCAGGGGACAGGAAGAAACCTCCTGCAGGACCAGGCGGGCCCAGGACGGGCGGCCATCTGCCTCCGTCGACTGGGGGTGGAACAGATGAGCATGTTTAAAGACAACGGTGGAAAACCCTGTTAAACAAAAGTACGTATCGACAAAGCAAGTTCTTTTTAGAATAAGTCAAAAAAACAAATTTTATAATTTCACCATTCTGTATTCTCTTAAACTTAATATCTTATTTGTTACAACACAATACCGTAAGATATGATATACTTAGGGCAATTACATCAAACAAACATCCCTCTCTGTTAAGTTTATAAGTTAAACATCCCATAAGTATGACGTCAACAGGATATTTTGACATTTAACTGGTGTCTGTGCACATGAAGGTGTATAAAGAATATGTAAATGTGAGTTAAAGAGCAACACTCAAAGCTTTCTGGCACTTATTCTAAAGCAACTTTGGCTCCATTAGACCAGCATTCAGGAAGCATTATGTTCACCGGTGAGAGTCAATAAATGTAGCTCACAGGTTACTGTAGGGTCACAATGTCTTCCCTGAATCTCTGATCACAGCTGGTCATCTGAAGTCCAGGAAGAAGACACATTGTAATACTTACACATTGTAATCCAATCAGATGCTTTAAAGACCACATTTTTATTTTGGTTGCATAAAGTCCCCTTAGAATACATCCTAAATTCTAAAGTCTTACTTGCATAGTGCCTGTGAACACGCTTCAAAAGCAACTATTTGCTTCTTTTTTCCTTTTGGTTTTTCTTTCTTTTCAGTGTTTATTAGGATTTGCTCCGGAGCTGCAGCCTCACACATGAATACAGAGAATAATATTAAAAAAAAAGAAAAAAGAAAGTGGTTGCAGAAGTAATCTTAGAACAGCGTGGGGTAAACCGTTCCCCATTCTGCAGGAAACAAATGAAAAAACATCAGGTAGTTCTGAACTGAAGGAGTGTGAAATTGAGCGGGGTAATTGTTTTGAGCGTCTGAAGGCTTTTAAAGGATACAAATGGTGGTGCTTTTGAATGCAAAGTTCCTGTGTAATTTATTTAATTTTTTTTTTAGAAAAGGAAACATTTAGATGTGTGTTTCAGGCTTCTAGAGCAGCTGCAGGGAGAGGCAGGCTGACTGAAACATAAATTAGTCCTAATCAGGGTGCAGAAGATAAAAGTGTGTAAAACAGAAGATCATTATCATCTTTATAACCAGAGAGTGACATTTAATAATCATGTTATCTGTGTCACAACAAGAAAAGACATTCTCTGGGCTGGTTATTACCCAGAAGTCAGTGCATCTCCCGTCTACATCCCTTAAGATATGAGTCTGTGATGACTCCTAGTGTGTTTTTTTAAATGTATTTATTTTTATTCACCGGTGTTATGTAACCTTCATCATCATACCTTTGGTTACACAATGATGAACTGAAGCTCGAGAGTCAGTGATCCAGTGAATTAAAAGTTGAGCCCAGTGGAGCGAAGAGATTCACACACATCAGTCTCCTCACCTTTATTATAGTTCATCAGTTCCTGGAATGACACGGCCAAATGTGCTCGGTGTGTTATCATTCCTGGCACCGCTTATAGGTGAAGACACAAACAAACAAACAGAAAAAAATAATAAAAATAGAGCAGTAATCCTGAGTGTATTGGATGAAAGAGGAGGATGTAGAGGACGAAAGGGGAGCACAATAAAAGGGATGGTCCACAGAGAGTGAGGTGAAGAGAGAGTAAGGGAGGGACCAGAGGAGGAGGAAGATGGGAGGGAGGCAGAAAAGAAGGGTGATGTCACCTCTAACAGGCAGCCAATGGGAGTCAGGGAAGGAGGGAGAGAGCGCGGCCGAAGGAGGGTGTGTTTTTCTATCACTGCAGCATCAGCAGAGAGGAGAGGGGCACAATCAATTTCACACAGAAGAGGAAGAAAAAAGGCACAAGTAGAAGAGGAAGAGAGGAGGGGGAAAAAAGGGACGCAGAGAGGTTCCAGAGGAGAGGAGCCTTACTGTGGAGGTAAAAAGGAGATGTTTTTTAAAATTAATTTTTAAATAATGAAATGGGCAGTTTGTCATTAAATGGATAGAGAGGAGAGGTGAGCTGTGGTTAATTAGACTGTTAAAGGTGGAGGTGGCTGGTTACGACATCTCACCTTTACCTTGTCTGTCTGCGAAAACGTGGCTGAAACCACTTTAATTAACACATTTCAACGCCATGCTTTTCAGGTACGTTACTGTAGCAGATTATTTTTTCAATATTTTAACACACTTTAAAAATGAGTATAGATTTACATCTGAACTAAAAAAACTGTAACTGTGTTAACTGGGTCACTGGATCACTAAATGTCAGAGGTAAACTGTTGATGCAAAACACTTTCAGGAAAAATGTTTTCTCTTACTGCTGGATTTTACAGCCTGCTTGTGGAGCTCTGCATGCAACAGGGTCTCCTCTGACATGAATATTAAATAAACCGCAGAAATGTTACTGAACGCTTTCTCATCCTTTCTGTCTGATCTCGCCTCGTGTTTACTTTGCTAAGTCGGGATGTGAAACATTTATGTGCCCTGATGGACTTTTCTCAATTGGCTCACACGTTGGTAACGTGTAAAATCTGCACGTTTAGCAAAACTGATAGCAATTCTTAAATTTGACGCTTTCCCCAAGCCTCTCCATCCTTCCTGCTGTTTGATTATGAATTACATTTGTTCCTTCTCCCCTCCCCCAGCTAATGGCTCAGAGAGGTTAATGTTAAAGTACAGCCAATGATTGCCGTGAAGAATTTCCCTGATGCAGAGGATAAAACTCAGCTGAGGAGATGGTCAACACAGCTGAACAGTTTCCAAATGTTCCTGCAGCTGCAGAGAGTCTGTTGTCAGAGCAACTATCTAAACTTTTAGTAAAAAAAAACTTTAAATAAAAGACTAGGAGGAAGAACAACAAAAAAAGAAAGATTGATTCAGATATCAACAGGAGAGTGAAAGAGATATTCCTTGTGAAGCAGATATCAGAGGGGAATCAGGGTGGGGCAGCGCTCGCAGCAGACTGTGGAGGTGTTCCGTGGAGAAGCAGCCTCTCACCTGGCTGCATGCCACACAGATGCCAGCCATCAGCCATTGCAGCCTGTTTCAACTCCCACTCAATAGATTATTTTCCCCACCAGTCCTGTTAATGATTTAGAGCTCTTTAAACTTGTGACCATGAAGGTGAATGTCTTTTGTTCTGTGGCCACTGTGAGCATCCTGGAATGAGAGGATGCTAGAAAGCCTAACTTTTGTTAGGAACTGCAAGCATCGATTCACAACTCGAAGTGGTGAACCTGCCTGCAGCTTGTCCCAGATAACCGCTTGGAGAGACTTTGTGGAGGTAAAAAAAGGGGGAATCTCTGAGCCTGACAATGACTTGTTCCCATCTGTGCAACATCCATAAAGCCCACGGCAGACAATGGAGCAAGATGCAGCCGCAGCTCAGGAGGATTGTGATGGAGTGAAGGAGTCTGTGTTTATGGATCCTCTGTGAGGCAGCAATGCTCCCGGGACCCACTGCTGGTCACATTATCATACTATTTAATACTGCAGGGTTGGTTGTTTTTGTGTATGTGGCAGTGCCTGTCACAGGAGCGGCTGCTGCAGTGTTTCTGTTGACAAGAGTAGCGTAACCTGGAGCCGGTGATTGCCCCTGCTACAGTATGGTGCAGACTCTCCCTTCTGACGCTGGAGTTTAATTGAGCTGTTCCATCAGAGAGACGGGTGGAAACGGAGATGTATGCCAGGAGAGAAGAAGAGGCAGGGATCAGCAACAGAAAGACAACAGAGGATGCTGTAAGCAGCATAATAAAAGGAAGAAAGAGAATAGTGTAGATTTTCTTTTTTAAAAAGGCAAAGGAATTAGCATTTTTAATGTGCATCACTTCAATAAGTATTGACGGGAGCAGCTGGAGGGAAATTACCAGCATGGTCTTGAGGGAAAATGTGCTCTAGCAGAAATATTTTTGTTAATAAAGTGAAAAAAAAAATTACAAATATGGATTTATTTGTTCTTATTACAGATTATAAGTCTGATTACAGCTCATCCTGATGGGTTGAGCTCAGGTAAACCAGTGAGTCATTTTTTTTTAGGTTTCCACTTCAGATGCTGGCAGGTTGCTAAATGTTTCCTGGTCCTGTTTTGAAGTGAGGAGCTGTTGCGGACGGATCAGCGGATGTTGGTATTTTGCTCCTTGGCCACCTGTCATAGCCACAGGTTATCCTGTTCATCACACACAAACACACACAGATACAGAAAAACACGTGTAGCACCCGTCGTCTGGAGCAGAAACAGTTGCTCTGCAGAGATGCCGTTGCAGTGCACCAAATTAACGATTCTTCAATGTTGCCTCGCCGCTCTGATTACTTCAGCGTCTGCTCCTGATCAAAAAGCGCAATCAGCACTATTCTGAGCATCAAGCCATTGAAGCAGCAAGGGTTAATAGAGGAGAATCGTCTCTTTGACCAAAGTGTCAACAACGACACCTTCATGTTTGCTTTTAGTGAAATTCCCCTTTGAGGATGATGGTTGTAAAAGTTGCAAACTCACAGATGCAGATTCAAAGGCTCCACTTATCTTTCAGCATGTGTGTGTGTCTTCTTTAAAATGTGTGTGTAAGTGTCCGCAGCTCAGTATTAGGCTCTTGTGCACCTTCAGGATGCTGTCAACATGAAAACTGCCCCCTCCTTTCCCATCCATCCAGCCACCACCTCCTTCTTCATCAGGCTGCAGCTCGGCTGTTTGATTTGGCCTGTGCAGATGGGAGTCGGCCCAGTGGGTGTCAAGTAGGGGATCATGTCGACATGCTGTCAGAGCTTGGTGGAGAATACTTTCTGGTGATTTAGGGGAGCTAAGGGTCAGATGGATTGACAGGCCAGCCATGGCTAAATGATTATAGAGAATAGGAAAGGAGGGAAGGAAGCCAGTGGGAGGGACGATTTGAATTTGAAAAGGTGAGATGAAGCAGCAGAGCAGGGTAACACGGAGAAGGATAAAATGAAAAAAGTCTGAATTCATTTTTTAAATTCTTCCTAAATAGACTGAACAAACATTTTACTGTAATTTATTTTTTCTTTCCTTTACCTCCCGCCATTGAAGTTGCTTAATTTCCTCAGCTATACTCATGCACCGGACCAAAAAAAAAGGAGGCCTAATCAAAATAATGGGTTACATCAGCCATCCTGGAAGGAGGGTTGCAGACAAAGACTCGTAAATTCAACCCTGTTAGACAACCGAGCCCCCGATGGGTTATGGGACTCAAACAGAGGACTCATGTATGGAAATGAATTTAATTTGGCCGGGTGATTTACCTTATTACAGCTTTCAGTGTGATGGCACGAGAGGGAAGAGAAGTGCAGGATTCCCATGGGCATAAAATAAGATATGGGCAGTCAAAACGAAATAAGCCAGGATACTGGCAGAGAAATTAATTACTGTCCAAATCAATATCAAAGCTGTATTCCAGGGATATTAGAAAAAGGGGGTTCTTAACAGGCATTAGAAAAAGCTAAACATATTTATCTGTTATGTTGTTGGTGCCCTTCAATTTGATTTTAACCGTTTATATAAAAATGTGCTTGGAAGAAATATAACAATAAAGCTATACACACTGGATATAAATTATGGAGGATGTGATATTTTCTGTCTGACCCTCTGACTCTTTCATCATATTTTATTAGTTTCTGAGAAAATAACATCTTTGTTTCAGGGAATTTCCTGCAGCCTTACCACTTTTCATCCACAGTCAGCTTTATAGAGGCTCTATTGTCCACAACAGAGACTATATTTAGACCAAACCCATTCTCTGTCGCCCAACTCACCATTGACTGTCAAAAATCCCTCTCTTTATGTCAATGCATGAATCATAATTCAATATGGATGGATGAGTAAAGCAGGCAATTAAAATGTTGTGTCATACGATTTTCGCCTTTTATTTCTAAAACATTTTTGTCTGGAGGTGGTGTTGCTCAGACCCGTTTAGTCAAATGGCTTGAAAAAGTTTTAAATTTAAGTGGGATATTTATTACGGCTGCTGCTCCACATTAAAAAATTTGATGATTTCATTTTTGGTTCGAAACATTTAAGTGTTTGGTCCTTTGACACGTGAAAGAAGGAGACAAAACAGTTTGGGGAAATGTTTCCAATAGAAGTCAGAAAAAAGAAACAGGTTTAAGCCTCTAAATAAAAAGGATAAGAATAAAAGAATTTAAAAAGGATGCTGAAACTGAATCAGGGCTGAAACAACACTGAATTCAGCCTATAACCTGAAATATTATACATTCATATCAGCCTGCCACGCCCACTTCACCTGTTCTCCTCTCCACCTTTAGCCCCAGCTGCAGTTAATCACCCACAGCTTTTTATTCTGTTTCTTTCCACCCTTCACATCAGTTCTGCATTGTCCAATCTCCTGGTTCCTGAACATCCCCGCCTCGTTTCCAGTTCTCTTGGCCTTTCTTAGTTTTCCACCGTGCTGTACGTTTGCCACCATGTCAGCCTCTTGTTTGTTTGTTTGTTGTTGATGAATCAGTTTTTTTTAAGCTCCTTGTGTCAGCCTGCATTTGTGTCCAAACATCCACCCACTTTGTCAGACACAAACTAGAGAAATTTCAGATTTTGATAAAAATGCAGTCTGAGCATTCTGAATGTTGAGCATAAAATGTTTTATCTAAACTTTACAAAAGTAGCTAAAACTGATAGATGAAACAGTAGCTAAAGGAAACAGAATACTATAGCTAGAAACTAGCCAGGCCCGAAACCATAGCTAAAAGATAAAAAACCTACCTAACAGTTGCAATAAATAATAAAAGTAGCAAAATATTCGCTAAATGTAGCAAAAGGCTAGTTAAAAGTTCCACGTAGCAAAATGTTACCTTGAAGCTAATAGTAGCAAAACACACACCAATACTTTTTTTTTTACGCTTCAAAATAAGAAAGGTAGTAGGCCTATATTTGTCTGGTAAATGTTAGTTGTTGCATTTTCCTTGATGGCATCACTCTTACAAATGTTGTTTATTAACTACTACTGAGACAAAAACGTCCTTTGTCCCTGTCCACCATCCTGTCCTTTCAGTACCTTTCTTCACTTTCTGAAAGTTGGCATCACTGTTAATAAGCTAATGGCTAGTTTGGGCATAGCTGAAAACCCTTTTTTGGAACTAAAAACCCAAACCTCTAAATAATTTAAATTTGATCTCTTTATTTAGTGACATTGACTCCGTCTGTAACCTTCTGACTCCTCTGGATGTGTCACAGCTCTTCTCTGCTTTTTTCACTGAGTGTTTTATTAAGCAAAATCACAGCATTTGTTTACTAATTTATTTATTTATTTATTTTTAAATAGTATTTTGCTAAGCGGCCAGCTGCATTTTTAATGAAACATGTGGGAATGATCTGCAGTACATTGCAGCACTGTTGCTGTTGCTTCCTGTTTTACAGGAACGCTGAGGTTTTGACAGAAGGGTTTCAGTTCTTTTCTAATCAATTATTAACCTGTGGTGTGCGTTTCCCCCCTCTGTGCCCTCTTTAGAAACTTGAAATGTTTTTCAATTTCCCTGTAAATACTTTTTATCTCGGCTCACGTTTCCACTTTTGATAAACGGACAAATCGACACAATCAGTAGATTTTATATAAACTGCGCTGATGCATAGTATTCTTACATTCATGGCTAAATGGTTTGTTGCAAACATTGAGAGCTATATTTCTTCAAACTTGATAAAGTTCTCCTGAACTCTCTTTTATTTTCTGTCACTGAATAGTTAATGAGTTTTTTTCTGGTAATTCTCCCTGAAGAAATGGAATGAATCATGGTGTTGGGCTTGCAATGCAGAGTTTTTAATGATCCAAGATTTTACTTATCAAACTAATGTTTTCTGGAACGTTAGAAAAATCTAACTTTCAAATTAGGAACTAGACTGATGAGGCCTAAATCTGAAAGCAGCAGCTGCAGAATTTGCTGTATTTTAGCTGTGGCTTAAGGCCAGAAAAGCAGTTAAATAAAGTTTGTTGTGATTGTGGGCGTTCAGCAAAAGCTGAGTGTCACACACTTTATTTCCTCACAAACTCGGAGCGTTATGAATCCACCTAATGGGTTATTTATTTGGCGTGTTTACATTTAAGTGTATTGATTTTGGATCCTTTGGCACTTTCCCACTCTACATCTGCACTTCATTTAAACTAACTATAACTGGAATAGATGGGGCATGAACAACAAACACACTCGAACTGACGCAGCATAGGTGATGTAAGGAAACAAGCTGTCTGGATTTGTCTGGTCTCTGAGTCGCAGCTTTGTTGTGACTGTAAGATCTCGCAGGCATTTTTTTTTTGTATTTTTTATCTGCTGTGTCAGCCATGATGCATTCATTAGAGTTGGATTACAGAGTGTGGGAAGGGATCACGTTTGGAGTGGGTTGTAATCCCCATACACCAGCCTAATTTAATCGCACCTACTGTGCCATCCTATTACACACTACACCCGCCACATGCATGCAGGCGCTGGCTGGAGGAGAGAAAACAGGGGGGCATACAAGGTTAAAACAGGGCAACGTGAGACAAGAGGCCTGAAGACAAAAAAAAAGATTCTAAGCAGCAGGGGAGAGAGTCGAGTTCAGAGAAAGACATGAAAATATAAAAGAAGAAAGAGCAAATGAGACACGTGTAGTTCCAGCCTTTGGAAGTGGGGTTTTGTAGAAAGGGTATGAACAGTTACTATCTTGTTGATTGTTCTTTGAACGACCTCAGTTTGGAGTTTTATTCTGGCTCAGTTGACAAACTGATAGCTGGTCTGATCGTAGCCCAAAGTGGAGTGTTGCTGTTTTAAAACAACTCTAACATTTAAACTTTAAAGCAGTTAATGTAAATGTTATTTTAAAACCTTTTCATTGCTGCTAGTTTAGCAGTTTATGTTTACTTCTGTAGAATTCTGTGGTTATTTCCAAGTACCAATACTGTAGCTGCAGCAACAGCTAGCTGTGGTGTTCCAGGTAAGAGTATTATAATAGCCTATTTTTGCTCGAGTACTTGTGAAGAGCAAAACTGACAGTGTTGTAAAAGTGTATGTAGAAGTGTTCACACAGAAGCTCTGTAAAATATTATTTAAAATTTAAAAGGTTTTAAGACAGCAGATCCACTTTGTTTTGGGCCTCACTCAGACTAGCTGTTTGCTTTTCAGTCTTATCTGAATTAAAGTCTATATCCCCTCAACTGAGATAATTTAAAGAGCTATTTGTAGAGAAGAAGAAGAAGATTTGTAGCAAGAAAGATATTAACTCTTCATAACATACTCAGGTTTAAAATGAAACGAAACAAAACAAAAAACCCTCAAATGTTGGTCAGCTGTTTTCATGCACAAAACATAACTTTTCCTCTTGTATTGGAAGACTCTCACTGTTTTTAGCAAAAAGCCACACCACCTCCTTCCTACTTGGCCAATTTGCAAATCATTTGTTTTTCAAACAGAATGTTACCGGTGACAAATGCTTCATTTGTCTCTTGTTGTTTTTATAAATACTGTTCATCCTATTTACCTGAACAAGCTGTTGTCTGTGAAGCTTGTTGCTCTTCTCCTCGTCAGACTTTGTGTCTTTGAATCTTTGGGTATCCATTAAAATTAATGGAGTCTGGAGCGGCGAGAAAACCTCACACAAACCCCGAGCTGAAATAATGAGACTCTGCATTTTCTTCTAAAACTGTTTACATCTGCCATCACGCTTCTCTGTTGCAGAGAACTGAGCTGTTGTTGTGACTAGACTCGCAGGGGTGCACTTTATTCCCACCCCCCTTTATTTTTGAGGAAATATTTGTTGAGTTCTTTGCTGAAGACTTACTGATGTAGCGGTGAGCGCTAAGGAAACATGGGGTGAGGCTTGTTGTTGACGTGAAGAGAAGATAAAAAGGGTAATCCTCAGGAGAAAACACAGGAGCAACAAGACAAGAGAACACAGAGCAGATGTCATAAACAGGGCAAGGACTGAGGAGCAAAAGCAAAGCCCACTGAATTAAAGAAACTGGAGAGAACAGGCAGACGGCCCAGACATTGTTAATGAGCTTAACTAGATAATTATACACAAATGATAAAGACCTCATTCTGCAGGCAATGTGTAGGTGGGGCAGGAGAAGAAGGGAGAGTGCTGCTAAGAGAAAGCACTTCTCCTTTCAGTTTCCTTGTAACAATCCTGATGGAACCATTAAAGTTTGCTCCTGCTCAGGGCAAAAAGCAGGAAGTGTAAAGAAAGACAATGTGTGGAAATGATGATAGGGATGGGAGGGTAAAGGCCTGAGATACAGAAGTGATCAAGATGCCAGAGAAAGATGCATACCTTCAGGGTTCTACAATGGCTTAAATTTCAGCTCTCTTTAACCAAACATCTCTGCTTCCTTTTGAATTTATGTGCAAAGTTAACGTTAACTGTTGTCAAAATAGGAGAAACAATAAAGCAAACAATAAATGTTGGTGACAGCATTCCCACTACCTGCGCAAGACTGTTTCCTGTGTTTTCAACCATCCGCCTCCACAAGTGTCAGGAAAACAGATTATTTTTTATTCTGTGTGAACAGAAAAAGACCAAAAGTCTCGTTGAAGCTGCATTTGCTTGGCTCACAGCAGCTGGCAAGAGTTGCTGAAGTGCTGTGTGGGTGTCCTATATAGGAAGCAGCACAATCAGCAAGTTTTAGGTTGTGTTGTATCATGGGATAGAGATGATTTAGATGTCTGTCTCTGTAGCAGGGGATTCAGTGTTCCAGAAAGTCATGTCTGGTTTGTTTTCTTTGTGTAAAACAAACGTCTTGTGGAGTGATAATGCTTTTGTCCAAATCTGTGTGTTTGTTTGTCTGTACTGAATAAATTAAATTGAAAGAAACTTTCAGATCACCAACGTCTACAAATTTTTAACTTTTGGAGACAGCTTGTTTCAAGATGGCTGTCACAGGTGATTAAACACACGATACACAAAAAATGGTTGTAATTCAGCCGACGTTTTACAGACACTGACCTAAAATTTGAAAGGATACGGTAGTAGCTGAGAGTCATTCACAACTAATACCTTGAGTGTGACATCTTGCAACATTGCACAAGACTGAACATGGTGTTATTTTGACCCAAACATCAATAAATCCATTTCTTAGTCCAAAACTTTGGAATAAAAGTTTGCTGATGAAGTAATACTGGGTCCTTTAATGCTTGTAAATGCATTTACATTAACAGCTGGGTGTAAGCAACTGAGTGTGTGTATGTGTGTGTGAGAGAGAGAGAAAGAGAGAGAGAGAGAGAGAGAGAGAGAGAGAGAGAGAGAGAGAGAGAGAGAGAGAGAGAGAGAGAGAGAAAACAGTAAATATGAAGTGTCAGAGCTCATTGGCTCAAATCATTGAAAATCTTATTTGGTCATTTAGCCGCAGGCAAAGATCACCACCGTTTTCCTTGCATCTTTGTGGCCTGCCTCTCTGCTTCTGTCTTTCTGGGTTTCTCCTGTTGGAACTGCAAACAAACCCATTCTATCGTCTGCCATAATTGCAGTAAAATGTGTAAAGCAGCAAAGATGGGGCCACAGCTGGGGTTTCTGTGTACGAGCAAAACCCTACAAGGAAGGTTATGTGAAAAAAAAAGAAGTAATGAACAGAAGAGCGATTCAACTAACTGCATCTCCTCTTCTTTTTTAGTTTATTCACTCCCTTTGGTGGTAGATATTATGAAACCAGACATAGTTGTCACTTCTTTTAAATGTCTGACGGGAGATGACGCGGACTGATGCAGACACAGACGGGATGGAACAGGTTGTCTGTTTACTCTCTTTCATATTTCGCCTTGCAGAAAATTGGAACACACTGCAGAAAATGTCACGTCCTTGATCTCGCTTTTTTTTTTTCACCACTACAGAGTGGTACGTAGAGGGGTTTGAGCTGTGTGTAAACATGGTGAGAGGAGTGGTGGTGGTGTCTGCAGCAGAAATAGGGCTGTGAGCTTCAGATAACGCAGCAGCGTTTGACGGCGTTTGGCCCCTTCCTCTGTCGGGGGTAAACACAAGCCGCTCTGCCTCGAATGCATCCCTGCAGTGGACTCTATTGGTCATGATTGGATTTAGTTACCGAGCAAAGATGGCTTCCTGATGATAATGATGACAGATGTGATGGGAGCTAGTGAGCCACTTAGGGTGGAGCGACTGTATTTCCCCTTGGACTGGCCTGTCTTCCTTCAGGTTCATAGAGTCTGATGGTAGATGCTGATAAAGACCCTACCTGTAATTGCATTCTGGATTATCTTGGATCAGCAGTTGTAATGAGGATGTAGTGCTGGACAGATGTGGAAGCTTTTTTTTTCTTTTTTCCTAAAGTGAAGAATCTTGCTGGAGAAGGGAAGAAAGTGGCGATACATGCTAATAGAAAAAGGCAGTCAACAGGGAGCAGAGCTGCGGTGAAAGACAGGAGTGCAAATAAAAGCTCAGCAAAGACGGCATTCAGGAAGGAGGAACTCTTTCAACCATACAGACACAAGAGGGAGAGAAGTCAGACAGAGAGAGAGAGGTTGGTTGGAGACACGAGAGACGGGAGATGAAGGTAAAGAGGGGAGATTTATGACAGAGAGAGGAAGAGATGGTGAGGGGGCAGGGAGAGAAATATTTGCAGTGTGAGGCTGAGCGGGAGTCAGGAGGTTGTCATGGTGATTGGGAGGTGAGAAAAAAGAAGGGAAGGCATCAACACACTCACACACCCTCACTTACATATATAGTCTCAGCCACACACACACACACACACTAACACATGCTACAGTAAACAAAGTGAATCATGCATAACAATGCTGACCCTGAACAAACACTGTCACACAACCACACAGGTTGTGTGTTCGAGTTAAACCGAGGTTAACTTAGAAACACGATAAAGCTGGAATGGAAACTTAGTTTCCTCGTGTCTCTCGGCTGTTTTTCATCCTCAGACAGACATATTTGAATGGCAGGCAAATTTCCTTAAACGGACTTGATCATTATCCAAACCAGCAATGTGCTGCGGTGCGTTTTTATCTTTGTAACAAGCTTATATAGCGACAGGAGGAACGTAATGATTTGTTTCCTCTTTATTGGAGTATTTCTTGATAAAGTAGATTCACAGATAATAGTTTGAAGAAGCGAAGTTGTTTATAAGAATAGTTCAAATGCTTTGAAGTGGGAGTCCTGCAGAAAGGTTATGAACAAAAAATATCTTATCTGCTGCAAATTCTGTCTAGATTGACGAGCTAACAGCTAGTCCCAAGTGGTTTTAGACAGCAGCAGTCCACGCTGGTCTTGGCCTCACTCCAATGAGCTGTCAGGGTTGCAAAGTTCACAACAAGACAAGTTGACTTATTATTGTCAAACAAGAAGACAGAAAGAAACATAAATGAGATGCAGAGTGCAAACACAGCAAGAAGGAAAAACAATTACCATATTGGACAAAAACAAATCGATGTAATTGCTTATTCACAAAACCAACACTTGTGATAAACGTGAGCATAATTGTGTTTAAATTACTGGAAGATAAGGTTGATTTGATTACTGTGCACTTCATTCATCAATTTTTTTGGATTACTTTTATATTTCAGAGACAAAACTAAAAATATCAACAGCCGTTTTGTATTCAGCTCTTCTAACTCATTTCTTCTGTGTCTTCCCTCCCTTGCCACTCAGTTTCTATAACAGGCTGCTATAAATTGTGCTTGAATGTTATACATCTTCCTTGGTATTTATCTTGCATTTGATTAGACAAGGAACACTTAGGGGAAAGTGCTGCTTTTGCAACTTTGGACCAAGGTAATGAAACTGGCAAGCAGATGTTGTCTGAGCTGGTTGATTACTGTAAGAGATGCCAATTCTGTGAGTCTTGTACTGTACCACCAACTTTTATAAAACGCCATTTCTCTTTTAGTTTTGTTGCAACAATAGATTATTTATTTTTATTTAAAATTTTCTCCTAACATGCAAATGTTCTCGCTCTTGCACGGCTTTGAGGCTGGAGCTGTTAGTTTGTGTTGATTGGCATGAACAGAAGCACTGCCTTTGTGTTTCCATTAATTTGGTAATTACATGTGTGATACCAGCATGTCTTTACATGTTCAGGAAAATTAGTTAAAAAAAAGAAATCAAACTCCTTTTCTCAGATTCATTAAACCACAGAGGCCCTCCATGCAAATGTGTTACCAAAGGACTGATTGACCTTGGCTTTACAGAATCTCATTTCCCTGAAGTGGTTGAAAAGATGGGATTACACCCAACGGCAGAAATACTTGACAAAAATTATTTTCTGAGGGATAAAACTTTTAGATTTGCAAAGCCATGGAATAAATATATTTTAAGATGTTATTTATTTCCAACACACTGTTCATTACCCGCTGCCAAGCGTAATGGGGACATTTAGACTGATTAATGTTTAGAATCAGTCCAATTTGAGATGGCTGTTGCAGCCAACCTACATTTGCAAATAGAGCAATGGCTAACTCAGTCAGTCTTACTGATGTTGAGCTAAAGTTTGATGTGGTAGTGGCTGAGAGTTATCCTCAACACGTCCTAGGAGCGTTAACAGATTTTAGGGGATATTGCAACATCACATGAGATCATACAGAACGTCATTTACAAGATTTGTCCAAAATGGCTACAATTCATCAAGTACTGTTGGGCCTTTATTATTCTTTGAGACAGATTTTTCAGTTGTTTATTTCTTGTATTAGAGGTCATAGATCTCTCTCTCTCTCTCTCACACACACACACACACAAACCTGTCCCTCCCTTCAGGTTGTGGCGTGCCTGTTTTCCCCACGGAGGGAAGCAGTGGCTAGCAGCTGTGTCCTGCAGCGCTGTACTGGCCACTTATCACCTGACCCGAGGGACCACTCCCCCTGCTCTCTGTCTGCACTGCCCCTCCTTAAACACCTTCAGCCTCCCCCCACCTGCTCACTTCACTTGATGTGACCCAGACATGCACACAAATGCACACGTATGCTTCCTTTCACACTTGAAGCTAATCTGAACGCACGGCAGGCCTGTCTTTGCAGTGTTTCTCCTCTGCAGCTTTAGACTCAGGTTGTAGGGGCTGACTTGAATAACAATTTGACTTATACAAAACAATAGTCACGCAAATGTGGATGGTTTCTGCTCCTATGATGGCTTTGAAGAAGCTTTTCTGCATTTAAACATTTTACAAAAATATATCTCAGATGACAGCAAATTGGGATTTTATTGATACAAACAGCGCTCTGGACACTGATGGTAAGTACGTCTTTCAGTTCAAGTTGTACGGCCACCTCCCTTCCTTAGACCGCCGAATTGGAGACTTTCACTCTTCCTGAAACACGAACAGAACAATAAACCACATGTACCTTTCTTCTCAATAAACTCTCTCCTCACAACCAAACATACTTTCCTTCAGCTTTGGTGTAGCTTTCCCTCTGCTCCTGTTTCTGTTTGTGCTGCTGCAGCTGATTCGGCATCTCCAGCTGTGTTAAGCTGCTGCATCTTGTTTCAGGGCAAACACTGGCAGGCACTATACTGATGTCGGCTTATTTTTACTGGCTCTACTTTGATCCCCAAAGGCTTTAGTGGTTCACACATTTAAAATATCCCCCCGCCCCACTCCTTTTATTTTTCATCTGTCTGATCTCTGTCTAATTTCTCTCTCTGTGGGACAAATATCTGCGCACAAACATGTTTACAGAGAGTGTCTTTCATCAGCCTCAGTTCCCGACAGCATAAGGCAAGAGAAAGTGAAGGTCAAAACGAGAAGAAATACTAGTAAAAGGTATTGGTTCCAGACGAAAAAGAGAAAAGGGGAGAAGCTGTCTGCAGGAGATAAAAAAAAAGAGAAAGCGAAGACTGTGAGAGGAAGCAGGGAGAGATACAGAGAGAAGGTCACTCCTAATAGCTCCTCCATGTAATTTCATAACGTCATGATTGCCTTCTTTAGTTGAGCTAACAGCATTAACTACCTGCTGGATGGAGACCAGTGCATTCTGCCACTGCAAGTATCTCCACAAGCTGCGTTATATGACCTGACAAAGTGCTTCTACAATGTATTACTGCTCATTTATGTGTGCATCTTGTGTATTTTGTCTTATGTGTAACAATGTGTGGTATTTGTGGGGGTGTTTTTGCTTGCATCACATTTTTTACTGTTCTACGTGACACTCGGGGTGTGTCTGTAATTAGCATGCTCTTTGCTGCAGGCACCAAATCTGAAGGATGCTGCTGCTAATGAATAAAATGACACTAGGAAGGAGTGCAAACAGCATTATGTGAGTCTGAATTTGAATAAATATGTGAACAAATGTGTTTCTAAATGTTTTGCACAAAAAAACCTAAAGAAAGTTTGATCTGGCTTCTTGTTACTTAAATATCTGAAAAACAATATTGCACAAGGAGCAACAAACATGCAGCAACATTTTTGTAAACAAAACATGGAACAAACAGTGCAACAAAAAGAGAAAACACACAACAAATAACACAGCAGTTTGTGTGCTCGCCTACTCCAACTACATGGAAGGTGCAGTCACGCAACCGCCTTTGTGTGTGTTCATGACTGTTACCAAAATATTTCATGAAACTAAATGTATATTGACTTGATTGAGTTGTTTGATTGTGCATATGTCCCCTTCAAATGCGTAACAAGTAATGTTTAGCTTTTTTTAAGCGTTTTAATTTTGGAAATTTGAAATAAAAATAGAAATCAGTCAGTCATGTCATGTTCCCATTGATCCATCCAACCATCTATCTTCCATCTCTTATCAATAGTTGGATCGAAGGGCCAACAGGTTCAGGAGAGAAACCCAGACATCCCTCTCCCTAGTGACCCTTTCCAGCCCCTCCTGGGGATCCCAAGGCGTTTCCAGGGCAGAGTGAATATATCTGAACCACAACAACAGATTCTGTTTGATGTGAAAGAGTAACAGTTCTGCTACGAGCTTAAGTCTCCAAGGCTGAGCCCTGCCACCCTACAAGCCTCCTGTACCCAGGTTCTTCTTTTTGTGATGAACCATAGGTGAAGGTTGAAATATTGACCATGCACAGATTTAGCTTTTGATTTCAACTCTATCTTCACCACAAGAGGCTGAATCCACACCCTCATTACGATCTATCGTCCTCTCCATCCTACCATCAGTCCTAAACACGACTCCATTGATCCTTCTTCTAGAAAAAAAATCAGCAATCAGGATTCTGTCTTCTGTCTGTTCTGTTGAAATTTAATTTTATTTACTAAACGTCTGTATTTTTAGTCCCTGTGAAAAGAAGAAGTGACCAATATTCAGGCTGACCACAAACAATTTGCCTTATCAGCTGTGGACTGAAGTGGGCAGCAGCTAACATATCGGAGCGCTGGAGGCAGCACTCCATTTGCAACACTGGCTCCATTAGCTGACAAGAGAGATTAGCTGACCTGCTGACACACACGTTGATGTCCACTGATATGCGCAGTCACACACACGTACACACACACACACAGAGGGAATATGATCCTCTTACATGGCTGTAACACCCTTATTTGATCATTACAGACTTTTTACTGCTCAGTGATCTCATTCCTAGATTTCGTGTCGGACATTTGCAATTTTTTTCCCTTCGCAACCCACCTTCTTCTCTTTGTTCCAAGTTTCTATTAATTTTTTAGACTTTTTGTTTACGACTTTGTTGTTAACCCTCTCTTGGCTCTCCCACCGGTGTTGCCCTTCTTTCCTTTTTCTTGATCGTCTTTCCTCCATCCACTTCTTTCTCCACCCTTCACTGTTCTCTTAATGAGTCCACTCGTTTTCTTCTTCAATTATTTACATATTTTCCTACACATGCACCATGTCTTGAGAGGAGACGCATTGATAAATAAGTCAAAACAGGGCTTGTTTTCCTTTTTTTAGTATCTTACATTTTATGTATTTATTGGCGTACACCACAGAAAGAGGCTGCGCTGAGAGAATTTGAGACAAGTTTCTGAACCTTGTACTTGCATTTTGTATTCTAACGTTTAGTTGGATGCGTCTGTAAATTATTAACCCTCATAAAAAGCTACACATCAGGTTAAGTGGGTATAAACATTGTAGACATAAAGACAATATACGCACAGACCTATGAAAGCGTGTGAACGTTTGAGAACCGTCAGTTTGCTCCAGCACATAGGAGTGTGTGTATGTTTGTGTGTGCATGTGTGCGCATTTGTAAGTGATACCACAAACCTGTTAGTGACCATGTGTGTGAATAACTGAATTTGTATGTACAACAGGAAAGAGGGAAGGGGGAGATGCTGGGTTGTCACGGCAACCAGGATGAAAAAAGGAGTGGGCGTTTGCCCTCATGGCTCTTCTGACAACCTTTATTTTCTCCATCTTTGTGCCGTTCTGATATTAAGCCCTAACCCTTATCCAAACAACTCTGATGGTGCTTGCTGGAGGTGTGGACTCTTCAAAATGAGGGAAGCATTATGAGGCAGGCTGTCTGTAGCTGTATTTGGCTTTGTTGGGGAGTTGGACAGTGTCTAACCAAAGCTTATGCTAATAGCAGTATTGATAAATGTGTGCCTATGTTACCCTGACTCTTGATAAGCTGTAGCTCTTTTTTTTTACTGCTGGTAAATTTCCATTTAGAGTTCACTGTGCATCGCTAGGCTACATGTGTAACTTGAACAAAGACTGTCAGCATGAGGGGGATACAGATATCCTGTGCTGCTCTGCAAAGAAGCCTTTTCCATTAAAGTTACAAATATTGAATTAGCCAGCCGTGTTGCCTTTTTTTTGTCAAAGCCAGAGTGCTGCCACAGCAGTTTATTAAAGTGATGGAGAGAGAAGTGGGTTTGAAATGTATGAAATGGACTCTTTAAAGAGATTGGTGGGGAAATGGAAAAAAAAAAAGCTCTTAGTGTCAGATACAGACAGAGAGAGTTGACAGAGAAGACATAATGAAAAGGTGACAGGACAATGAGGTAATCATCTTCTTAGATTATTCTCTTAAGTAAAATCATTTTCACAAAATGCAGGAAAAAAAGCTTGTGTAATCTTCTCTGCAGTGAATGATGAAACCGCTGTTGCAGTTGTGGAGCGGAGTGGAGAAAAGGTAGCCAGAGTTTTTTTCACGTGGTCTGTGGTATTTTGTCTGCTGTGGCGACAAAGTGGTCCTGAGACCTGTCTCACTGCAACAGGCTCATGCATTAAGTATGACCCTGGCAGAGAGAGGTACAGAGGGGAGGGTGAATATGAGGGAATCAGACAACCACACCAAAAACAGAGAGACACGGATGGTCAGCACTAAACCTGGGGGTCGGACCAAATGAAGAGCAAATGAATTATAAATTTGGGTGAATTCAGGACAAATAGAGCTGAAAGGAGGAGGATTTTTGTGAATAATTCACTCTTTAGGGCAAGATCTTAATCCTCCAATCAACTTCACCTTGTTTCTCAGACACTGACCCTTACTTCTTCCTCACACGGGCTCTTTAACCATCCACCTCACTGTGTTTTTATCTAAATCATTCCATCCTTCCAGAGTCCCTCCATCCGTCTCCTTTTTTCATCTGATGCTTCTTCAGACAGACGGACCCCGAGGGTAGAGAAGGGGGTAAAGGGGGGCACATGTTCATTTATTTTTCTCCCCCTCTCCTTCTGTCCTGCATCCTCTCCCTCCTACACATCTTCACAGCTGGAGGTGGTAAATATTTAAAAGCAAGGCATGACACAAGGCCTGCAAGCATGTTTGAACACACACATACTCATTCACTCACACACTGGAATCCAGTCACATCTGAGCAAAGTCTGCATAAGCTTTCAATATATATTACATTTGCATAGTCTGTGATGTAAAGGAAATTTACTAGCTAAACATGTGCATAAAAAGATATAAATCAAACTGTGTGTGTGTGTGTGTGTGTGTGTGTGTGTGTGTGTGTGTGTGTGTGTGTGTGTGTGTGTGTGTGTGTGTG
>JAVKLF010000152.1:11722108-11746924 GCA_034783495.1 Millerichthys robustus | reverse complement strand
TGTGAAAAGGAAAGTAACTACACTTGAAAATACACATTACAGGTTTGAATGATGTGGGGTTGAGCTGTGCATACACTTTAAATTTTGTTAATATGGTCAAAAAGGTTTTTTATGTAGTACTTCCCACATGCAACTATCACGGTCTAAATAGATTTAAGAAGCATAGAAAAAAAACTTTCAGAATCGAGTAGAAAATGACAAGTAATCACAGTGTCTGGCTTTGAGGCAATTCTATTATTGAAACTTGGATCACTGATTTTTGTTGTTTTCTTTTGCAGCAAGGAGATTGTGTCATCAGCAAAGTGCTCACCTTTGACCTCTCACAGTATCCAGATGCCAGCTCAAACACAAATGATTAATATTAGTGTTCTCATCTCCATTTGGGCAAGTTGTATGTTTCATTTACTCTGTAGTCACAGATTATGTATTCATTAGACCTCCTATGTTGTTTTTTACCTCTTGTGTTTTTATCTTGTTTTTCTTGGACATTATAGATCAGTAAATTAGGGTCATTTTTGTATTCAGCTATATGAACATTTAAACGATGGAGCCCTTTTCTCTTATTGACCACATTAACTCATAATGAATTAAACTGAATCTGAATGAAGTGATCATTGAAAATAAAACCACCCTTTTTTCTAACAAACTAGGATTTGTATATCAAGTGGAAAGTGTGCTACGACAAAGGAATGCAAGTTGTTTTAAGACTTTTTATATTGTTTCTGACTCATTTCATTTGTGTGCTTTCAACTCCTTTTGTTGTGCGTACTTAAAATGCTACTTTTTTTTTCAAAGCAAAAATTGTTCCAGTGTTGGATACATTCCCTTGTGTGATAACTTAATAAAACGCATAATTAGCTGCAGCTGGCAGGACTGTAATGAGATTCTGAAGCTTGGTGCAAACGGCTTAAACAAAATTACTTCAAAGAGAATGACGGTCATATGAAAACAGAGTTGCAGCTCTGAAACGGCTCTAGTTTAACAGAAGAATCCAACATGAGATGATTTTGTCTAGTCTGTTTTGCTTGCTTTGCTTCAATAAATATAATACAATTATTTCTGCTCCTTTTATTTCTACTATTTAGTGTTGTCCAGATTTAAATGTTTTTACCCTTTATGTGTACACCTCTTGCTTGGCTTAAATTTCACTCCATAAGAAGTCTCACTTTTCTCTGGTGTCTATTTATACTCACTCAGTTTTCACACAGACGTCTGCAGGAGCAACGCCCTTCTTACTCCATCTTTCTTTGCTTTTATTTTAACCTATCATCAGTTATGATTGTTGCTGATGACATCTGTACAACAAGTGTGATGTTTGTATTTAGGAAATAAAAATGGTATTAGAGACATTATTTATTTGGATTATTTATTTTCTTTGACAGTGCAGTGAAGTTACATCAACCGTACTGGTACAGATTCAGAAGTAAAGAAGAGTTTAGGTGAGAGGTACACTCAAACTAGCAATGTCTTCAAAACTTTTAAATGTAGACAGATATGAGGACAAATGTAAAAAAAGAAAAGAAAAGCGGTTCTCTGGAAGGCCATTTCCAAGGTTTTAGAGCAAAATATGAACCAAGTTAAAAATTGTCCACAACTATGAATATTATGAGCCTTCGTGAGCTTTTAAGCGAAATCAACCATACTCCAGGTATGCTTCAGGTTCCTGTGTCCTAAACTGCTTTCAAGATATTAAACATTATCAAAACAACAAATCAGTACAGCAAATTTACTCAATTTCTTGAAACTGAGCTAATAATTTATTACGGCTAGATCTGTAAATGTTATATGGATTAAATATACGTGAGTATTTACACAAAAAATCCCTCTTTCAACTGCAAACAACTGAACAGCAGAAAAGTTGATAAATCTTAGTATCAATAATTAAATGAAAAAAAAACAAACAAACATCCTTTTGCTTAATATATAAGCTCCAGATTTCCTTTAAGTGCTGTCAGACTTTTGGGCTGGGATGCAAAGCAACTTGTTTCCACAAAGCTGAATCCTTTCCCATCATCTGGTAAAATGCAGCTTAATAAAACCTGTTACTCTTTGTTTTGTAGCCACAGGTTACTGTCCTGCCTCCATCAGTGAGCCTGTAGTAAGACACTTCGCTCACAGCTGTCCCGTAAGTGGAATGGACCCCCTCAACAAATATTACAAAGAAAGAAGTACATCAATCGGTTTACTTAGCCATAGGTTTGTGCTTTTATTAGTCCAATAAATCTGCAAGGTGTCTTATCAGATATTTGGTTTTTCCTTGGTTTTCCTAGGCTTCAACCACTCTTGACAATTTTCTGTAATTTGCTCCAACCTGTTTTTTGACCTTCAGTCATGCTAACAGACAAATTGTCAAAGAGTCAACATGTACAGTGCTACATGAGGGGAAGCCACTTTGAAGAGTAAAATATCTACTTTAAAGTCAAGTAGCAATTTAAACGTCTGAGTCATTTGGTTTCTTCTGGGTAGGAATCGAGGGAATTGGACGTCTCTTTTTCCGGACAACTGGCTCTGGCTGTCCCCTATTTTGTCCTACCACAGCAGGGGCCGATGGAGGTACAGGGACAGGACGTCTCTTTTTAGCAGAGGGGATGCTGCCAGAGCGTTCGCTGAGGATGCCCTTAGCCATCCCTTCCATTTCAGATACAGGGATGCGCATAGCCAGAGACATTTCCTCCTTAGTTACAGAGACAAAGTCCGGGTCTTTGGCCAAAGAGACAAGACCTCCACTTTCAAGAGCCTGAGAAAAAGCAACAAACTGTTACATACAGGTATTTTTTTATTCAGCACTTTACAACACACCAAATGACCCTAATATTGTAGACACAATATATTTGTTATAAATCAGACCACAAAAAAAAAAATAGAAAAACCTTAATAGTAAGTTTTGAAATATTCCAATAGTTTCCTTTCTTTGGTGTAAAAATTGGACAATAATAACGATTAAAGCTTCTCCACTGACCTCCTGGACGAGCCGATCGGCTGCAGACTGAGAACTATGACCATCCCTATAGTTGGGTTCATACGGAAACTGCAAAAGAAACACATTCATGCCAAAAAATACTCAATTCATGGTTGTCTACACCAAATATGTGCATTATACTTACCTGTGTCTCGTCTGTTCTCACAGTAAAGTTCCAGGAGTGTTTGATGTCTAAATGATGAAAGATTTGGGGAATTATTTTAGGTCTTCAGTGTTATTAGACAGATTTTATTCGGACAAAATAAACATGGCCTTTTACAAAAAGAAGTGCTCGCTTTGGCTTGTGACTCAAACAATATGGCTTTTTACTAATTTAAGTAGTAACCTTTTTTCTGTCATACCTGGCACATCATCCTCATAAGGATTGTAAAGTTCTTCTGGGCTTTCTTCTCTTTCAAAAGAAAATCTTACAAAAAAAAATCATTATTAGATAATAACACCAACACACATAATCAAACGCAAGGGTATGTTGACACTCACTCTGCGAAGGCGTTGTTGTTTGTGTTGCTCTTTGGTGCAGTTCCGGAGAAAAAGTCTGCACTTGGCACTAAAGTAGAGGAGTTTGGGGGAGACTCGGACTGGCTCTCAGAGAACTGGAGGGGCCTCTGGTTGGTCACCTGTGCACTCTGAGCGTTGGCCGGCTCGGAGGAAGTGAAGGAGTCTACTCGGTTACCAAACAGATTGTGTGAACGCTGGAAACATCAAGCAAAACAAGCAGGTGAATTCACACAATTACAGCAAAAGAAGCCATTGATTTCTAAAAGATGAAGGTATTGAAATCTTAATTAAATGACACCGCCACCATCTCCTGAGAAACAATGTTTTCAGTTCAGCTGGCAATGACTATGATGATTCATACATAATACAGTAGTGTGTCCATGACAGTGAAGGCCATTAAAGAAATTCCTTTCATACATGGTAAATGGCTTCTTCTCCAGCATCTTCCATCGCTCGGTCCATTTCTTCCTCATTTTGCAGGTCTCCTGAAATTGCCCTGTGCATCTCTGGAGCAGCTTCTTCTTCTATACTCCTTAAACCTGCCTAAAATTAACAGAAATTTAAGAAATGAAGAGCTTAAACCATGTGTGTTCACAGGGACAGGAAGAAGACACAAGTAATATTAACCAATGTAAAAAAAAGCCATATGTATTCGCAACCAGTGCAATCCCAGCTAAATTTGCAGCTCACCTGGATTTCTGGTCCCGAGGCACTCTTCTTAGTTGGACGGTAACCATAGTACTCCTCCTGTCGCTTCATAAACTTACGGAAATGATCTTGTAGCAAAAAAGTGGCATAGAACTTCCCCACTGTAACCTCGTCATCTGTAAGTCAGGGGTATCTTTGTCAGAACTTGTAGATTATTTTGTGAAGGTGAAACATAACTGCTGACTGTGTCGATAGACTCGCCTCCTATAGGGGGGATGACCTGGTCCAACAGTTTCATGCTGGTGCGTTTCCAGATTTGCTTTATGATGGCTCTCAGCTCCTCATTGGCCTGCTCAAAATTTCCTGTATGGATAATTTCCAGAAAGGTTTTACTGAACTATGAGCAGTGACAGTGAAGAAAGTGTATTTATTGTCAGGTTTTAGGTGTGTTGTACCTTCTGTTTTGATTTTGAGTGCAGTCCTGACCAGAGCGAACAGGGTGGCATTAAAAGTGACGGTACCATCGCTGTTGAGAGGCATGTTCATACCAACCAGCCTCTACAGACAGAACGAACAAAACAGATGCTCTCTTTCTGTCTCTGTAAAATAAATTTGTGACAACTATGCATTTACATAGACGATCTCTCTGTTTACCTTGCAGGCAGCACGATGTGGACAGAACTTGCCAAAGCCCAATGGGGGCTGGATACTTCGTAGCAGCGTCACAACATCCAGATGTTTGATTCTTCCTCTGTAGATTAGAGCAGCATTCATTGCAAAATCTTATTTTTCCAAGAAAAAAAAAGGAATTTGTTGTTCACACTCACATGGCTTCTGGGTCATATTCAGCCCAGATTTTCTTAAACTCATCCAGATGATGTGGCCCAAGAAGAGACCAATCGCGGGTCAAGTAGTCAAAGTTGTCCATGATGACTGCGACAAACAGGTTCAAGATCTGGAAGAAGTTAGAAAAAAAATTATAAATATTATTGAACCTTTGCGAAACTGGCAAAACTAAAGAAAACTGCTTCTAACCAAGAAGGCACATAGACAGTAGAAACTGAGGAAGTAGAAAACAGCAAAGTTGGACCCGCAGGTGTACTCTTCTCCGGGCAGGAAGTCAGACTTTGGGTCACACTTTTTCCCATACATTGATGCCATCATGACCTCTTGCCAAGCCTCTCCAGTTGCACATCTGAACACATAAACGCATCATGAGTAATAGAAAAACAAAAACATTTTCTTCTCTGCCTGGCTACGAAACTCACCGGAATAACATCAGAACAGCCTGTGGGAATGTCTGGAAGTTGTTGTTGCGATTGATTTGTGTGCCGTCCACTAAAGCTACTTTTCCAAAGATCTGAGGGTTGAAACAATCCAAATCAATTCTTTTTATTATTTATAGATTAGCTTATCTTGATTACTGTAAGCAGACACACAACAAGCCTATGGAGATTTAAAGATTTGTTGTTTGCAGAATTAACACCAACAACTGTACCTGCATCCCAATGACAGCATAGATGAAGAAAAGCATCACTATGAGCAGAGCTACATGAGGGAGAGCCTGAAGAAAGAAAAACAGATTGATCAGTGCACAATGGAAATTAAAGTAATGATGGCAACAAAGTGGTGATAATTATGAACACCTGGAAGGACTTGATAAAGGTCCACAGCAGGTTACGGATGCCCTCCGATCGATTCAGCAGTTTGACCAGACGCATCACACGGAAGAGTCGGAAGAAGGTGATGGACACTGAAGCATTTTCAGTAGCCTGTAGATGAAAAAAAAAGGCACAAGTTGCTTAAAGGAAGCAAGAAACAAAATCCTAATTTTCCTTAAAGTGGAGAGGATCTTGACTTACCGCAATTTCTTCCATAGGATCTGTCTCCTGCACAAAAATGGATATGTTTTATTTCTGTTTATTATACTTGGACCAAACTCACTTAACCTTTTCTTTCAACAAGGTTTCAAAAAAAGGTTAACATCAGATTGAGGAATAGAAGAATATTCTAAGTCTGATGTGCTAAAAAGTTAAAACTCATGCAAATAATAATAATAAAAAATAAATTTGCCAAAATATTACAACTTTTTCATCAGTTAAGCCAATACCTTAAAATACATACTATGGCTTGTTTTCTATTTGGTCTTTCAGAGGCATCAGAAAGTAGAAGAATCACTGTTTTATGATGGTTTTAAGCCATTCATTGAAAGTAAAAGAGTTGTGGTTTAGTATGTGCTCACACAGCAAGACTCATGCAGCGGTGCAGATATTTACAGGACAGCCACGGAGACAGAACAGCCCTCCACTGGATGCCAGCGCAGCCTGTGGAGGATAGACAGATGAGGAGTGAGACTCGTGGAGGACAGAAGGACTGATGGAAATGGGAAGAAAAAAAAGATGAAATGGGAAAAAAAGTTTGTGTTCGTGGACGAAAGAATGAGGACGATACAGTGCAACATGACAGAACGTGACTGGCATAAAATAACTAAATATTCAATTGATATTGTGCATTTTTTAGGTGCTCACACAACTCTTATAATGTCAGATCAATAAAAACAGTGACATAAATGGAAATGGAACAGTGGGCATTGGGGAGAATGGAGGAGGAGGGAGGTGGTAATAGACAACCACATTACCTACCCCATCCACACCAATCATATGTGGTGGTCATATACCTCTGAGTCAGATTACCTAATAAATAGTCTTTTGTTCCAAAAATACCTCTCTTGGATGAACTTAAGCGGTACCTGCAATGAAAATCTGAAACATGGGTTCTTTACGAGGTATATACTCACATCAACTGCACCTAAAATGACATCAACAACGCTACCAATGACAATGATGAAGTCAAAGACATTCCAGGGGTCTCCAAAGTAGCCCTGAAAGAGGAGATAAATTATACTGACCCATAGAGAAATATAAGTTTAGGTATAACTTTGGGAAGAAAGAACAGTAGAGTATTTACCCTAACTTTGAAGGCCATGAGCTTCAGTATCATCTCCACTGTGAAGAGCACAGTGAAGATCATGTTCAGAATGTCAGACAAATGGGTAACGTGGGCCGACTGGTTGCAGTGCTGTTCAGAGTGGAAAAAAATGACTTCACATAAATAAAATCTGGAGATTTGATGTTGAGTAAATGCAAATAAAAACATAATGCCAACCTTTTGTTGAAAATATGATAAAACAACCAAAGAACATAGTTTTTTGTGTGTTAAAACCCCATTTGCATAATTGTGTAGCATTAAATGCCTGTGAATAACACCACTTTTTAATTATTTTCCCATCATCTGAAGAAAATAATATATTGCAGATACTGCAGACATTGCAGAAGATACTGCTCAGTATTTTCAAACTGACGTTTGATATGTGATCAGTTAAATGCTGACCTCTGCTGATCAATCAGAGATCAATCATTGTGATTTTAGGTTGCAATCTGAACATTATTTACATACCTTCATCCCCAGACACAAGGTGTTCAGCATAATCAGAAAGAACATCAGGTACTCAAAGTAACAGGAAGTGACGATGTACCAGACCCTGTACTGGTACGGGTTTTTAGGAATGTAGCATCTGAGGGGGCGAGCCTTCAGAGCATATTGCACACACTGACGCTGAGGAGAGGCAAGACAGACATGAAGTGTGTGTTAAAAAAAAGACATCATTTTTCAAAACAATTAAGGAATCCCTTGCGTTTGCAGTCTTTGACTTAAACCTACCTGGTTCTTGTCCAGCTCACAGTTCTTGTATTCCTGCTCGCCCTGCTCCTGAAAGGTGACGATGACAAAACCCACAAAGATGTTCATCATGAAGAAAGCGATGAGGATGATATAGATAATGAAGAAGATGGACACATCGACACGGTTGTTGTAGACGGGACCCAAATCTTCTTCTGCTGAGTCCATGGCTCTGTATAAGAGTCTGAAAATACATCAGAGACACTGTAAAGTTAGACTCTTAGACAAAATAAATGAGCTCCAGCTCAAACAGATAAAACGGAAATCTTATAAAAAAGGGATCTCTGTAATGTGTTTTGAGTTTACTTGGGCCAGCCTTCAAACGTGGAAACAGTGAACAGAGCCAGCATCCCGTTGAGCACGTTGTCAAAGTTGAAGTCACTGTTGGTCCATTCTCTTTTAGCCACCACTGTGTCCTGCAGCGAGCTCTCAATGTGCTTCAGGAAGGATCCCCTGAAAGCATGCAGAGTAAGCGGTGACGCTAAAATAGTGTTAAAGTTCTGAGAGATGAAATCCCTGATATGTGGAGAATGTTTTGCCTTACTGGCATTCCTCTGCAGTAATTTTGGTTGGATCTGTGCAGCTGTAGAATTTACCCTAGGAGGGAAGGGATTAATGACAAATTTAAAACTCAAACAGACTGTCTTCTATACTTCTAAAGATCAGTTTGGAAATACGAATTTTACAGAGTCTTACTAAGTAAGTAACAAAAAAACTACCTTAAACAGTTGCACTCCAATGCAGGCAAACATGAAGTTCAGCAGCATGGTGACCAGGACAATGTTGCCGATTGTTTTGATGGCCACGAACACGCACTGGACCACGTGCTGCAAATGTACAGATAAGAAATAACCACTACATAGTAAAAACAGATACAAGTTACATATTTCTTCCAGCTATAGCTTATGTTCAGTTTGAATATGTTCTACAGCAGAAAAACATGTACTAGAGTATATGTACTCTAATAACACATAACCTCAAAGTCAGTCTTCATTACTTTTTTTTTTCTTAGGACTTGTATATCTGAGCATTTTCAGAGGAATATTTATATACTCCTACATATACTTAAATACAATATTTACTGCCTGGAGCAGAAGTTTTGCCCTTGTTGTTTTGATTGTCTTTCAATAAACAATCAATTGAATCAACGAACACTAGAGGCGTGTTGCTGTACCTTCAGCCCTTTAGCTCTGTTGATGGCTCTGAGAGGCCTCAGCACCCTCAGCACCCTGAGAATCTTCACTACAGAGATGGCGCTGGATCTGCATGCATCACGCAGCAAAAACATGTCTCAGAAATAAAAACTGCACAATAACAGTGAACATCCTGTAAGTAATTATGTCCCTGTGTACTGGGAACTCACTCCATTCCCATGGACAGCAGCGACACCCCGACAACAATCAGATCCAGGATGTTGAAAGAGTTCCGGCAGAAAGAGCCTTTGTGCATAAATGCTCCATACACTGTCATCTGTCAGGGACAAACAGCAGCGTTTCAGAGCAATACAGAAGCAGAAGGGCAGGTGTTCATCCTTAAAAACTGATCAATGAAAAAAGATAATCAGCAAATATTTTATATTTTACCTTTTAAAAAATTTAAGCAAACATCAGTTTCAAACAACAATTTGGAACAATCAAGTATACCATTAATACTTGGTGCATGTGTTGGGGATAACTTTGGAGTTTACATTCAGATTTATGACTTCAGAACTGTAATATTTATAATGTTTACTTATATCAAGAATAATATTTATTGAACAAATAAGTTGTTTGTTGAATCTACCTTCAGTACAATCTCAATGGTGAACACGGTTGTAAAGACAATATCAGCGTAGGCCAAGATCTGAACAAAAACAGAGAGGACACAGAAAGACAGGGTTGTTAAGTATTGCCTTCTTTATTGCAAACACTGTCCAGCATGTTCTGTGAGACCTAGTTTCACCTGGTTTCTATAGGATTTTGGATCGATGGGATCCTCAGCTGCCAGAGAGATGGAGGAGAGCAGGATGAAGAGGAGGATCAGGTTGGTAAAAGAAGAAGCATTGATGATTTTGTAACATAATTTACGAAACCTGGATACAAAATATGAAAACACAAATGAAAAGGATTATTTATAACATGTAAAAGACTTCGACACATTTTTCATTTGAGTGAGGGTTAGATTCCTACTTGTTCTGAGGGCCAAAAATAAAAAAGGAGCTGGCTTCTGGCAAAGGAACTGCTTCTTCCTTCAGCTGCAGGTCAGCCATTGGTCGGGGCCGAGGACTGATGGGAATTTCAGGTTCTTCCTCCTCATCGTCGCCTATGAGGCAGAAAAACAGGTTGAAAACAGTAATCTATCAATGCACGTTCCCATACAATGAAGAAATTTGTGTTTTGCAAGTGACCCATCCCACGTGATGAGACGCACCCAGGTGGAGCAGCAGGCAGCTTTGTGTGTGCCCGGGGAACAGTTTAGGATTAGGTGTTTTGCTCAAGGACGCCGCACAACATGTGGGCATGGCGGGAAGTTGAACCTGGGACTTTCTGGTCCCATGTCAGCTGCTCTAACACTGCACCACAGCTTCCCCAAATGTATAAGATAACGATGCAATAAAAAACAGAAACTGAAACATGTCTTACCTGGGAAATCAGCAGGTGGAAAGGGGTCTTTCACTTCATTGACATTTGATTCAAATTCATCAATTTTGAGCTGAGAAACAAAAAATAAATAAAAATAAATAAATAAAAAAAGGAAAAAAAGAAAAATGTATTTTATGGATACTTATGCTCCACATTATGTAGAATATAATATCAGACCCAGCACTAACCTTGGCTGTGGTAGGCATGCCCTCTATCTTGGCCCTCTGTTCAGCCAGTTTCTTAGCTATCCTCTCCCTCTCTTCGTCAGTCTTCTCAGGCATTTTGGACCTGTATAGTAAAACAGTAAAGAAATCCAATAAAATGTGCCAATGCATGGATAGATCAGATCAACCAGCTTGTATTCAAACAGTTACTGTAATTACCTCAGCAGCTTCTTCCTCATCTTCTCCTCTGCCTTTTCTTTCTGAGCTGAGGTCAGACTCTCAGCCTCTGCCAAGTTGTCTACGGCGATGGCCAAGAAGACATTCAAGAGGATATCTGGTTGCTCTGAACTCAGGAAAACATCATTTCTGACTGTAAACAATATTGCCCTACATGCCACTTGTAAAGTAATAGGCCGTTTGTGACTGGTGTAAAGGATACAGTTTCCACAGACAAACAGGATGATGAAGTAGATAGAAACCAAGATGCCAGGGATGACAGGCCCTCCGTAGGCCATTATGCCATTGTACATGATGTTGGTCCACTCCTCTCCTGTGAGGATCTGACATAAGGAAAAAAAATATATATATAATTATAATAATAATTTAGATAATATTATTAAATTTTAATAGAGATGATGTGTACAATGATTCAAACACAACTAATAATGGTGTAAATTGGGGTGGCTGTGGTGCAGTGGTAGAGCAGACAACTTGGGAACAGAAAGTCACAGGTTTGATTCCCCACCATGCCCACATGACTGCTCCTCAGGCAGCTATGCCACTCCACTTGGGTGTGTCTCATGTGTGATGGGTCAAAAGCAGAGCACAAATCTCATCATTGTATAGGAACATGCATTGATGACACTGTAAAGTACATTTACATTTCATTTAAAATAAAGCAAGGTAAAGTAGGAAATCACCTGAAAGACACTAATCAGGGCTTGAGGGAAGTTGTCAAAGTTACTGCGACGGGGTCGATGGTCGTTGAAGTTAAATTTGCCCCCAAACACCTGCATTCCCAGGAGAGAGAAGATGACGATAAAGAGGAAGAGGAGGAGGAGCAGCGAGGCAATGGAGCGAACAGAGTTGAGGAGAGAGGCCACAAGGTTACTCAGAGAGGTCCAGTACCTACAAGGAAAACAAAAGGGAAAAAAAAAAATCAAATGCCAGTTTTTACTAAAACTGTTAGGACTGGTGTAACGTCAAACATGAAGGGGCTGGACTAGACTTACTTTGTGACTTTGAGGATCCTCAGCAGCCGGATACACCTGAGCACAGAGAAACCCAGAGGAGCCACGGCCCCTGCAGACAACATGATCATCTCCAGGATCCCACAGAGAACCACGAAGAAGTCGAAACGGTTGAACAGCGACATAAAATATGCTCTAGGTCCCAGAGCGTACATCTTCACAAACATTTCAATAACAAACAGCACCAGCAACACACGACTGGCCGCATCTGTTAGCGTGAAAAAGAATAAAAGTACATTAACGTTTGAACAAGAACAAACAAACAGCAACAAATCTAGAAGAAAGGATTTACACGAATAACTGACCTTGAAGATTAGTCAGCCGGACGGGTTGGTGGTGGAACTCTGTGGCTATGGTCAGAGTGTTGAGGAAGACGAGGATCATCACCACCCAGTAAAAACTTTTAGTTTTCACATAAACCAGGCACTTCATTCTAAAAAAACGGTTCCAGCGTCGAGCCAGACGGCTAAACACAAACAGTTCTTGCTCACTGTTTAAAGCAACTATGGATATTACATTTACACATTTACAGAGCAAGACACTCACTAGTAGTAGATGATACGACTTTTGCCTTCTAGATCATACAAACTGTCTGAGTCAGAATCTCCACTGGTCAGAGGCAGAAGACCTGGCAAAATAATGAGAAATATTATGTATAGTCTATACTTAACATAGGTACAGAGGTGGTGTAGAGCGCTGACCTTTGCCCTCTCTGTCAGCATCCAGAACTTCAGCGTGAGTGATCCACTCCATGTAGCCATGGAGGTCTTCATCTAGCTGCTGACGCTCTCGCAGCTTTTGGAATTCTCCTCGTGACCTGGCCTTCTCTCGCTCTTTGGTAAACTCCCTGTGTGGAACCAAACCCCGTGCCAAAAAGTGTGACCATTTTGTCGTTTATGTGTTTCTCTGATCAAACAAAACATACGCAATAGAAAATATGATTGCCATCTTACCCACTGAGCACACCCAGAACGAGATTGAGCACAAAGAAGGAGCCCAGCAGAATGAGAGGAACAAAATAGAGCCACGGCCAGTCATTTCCTATAGCATCATTGACCTGGGAGGTAACCAAAGACTTTCAGCCCCCAAAACACATTTAATGGTGCCAGCTGGGTGAAGATTGTTGCAAAGATCATTAATTCACTGACCCAGTAGAGAACTTTAGTCCATCCCTCCATGGTGATACACTGGTACACAGTCAGCATGGCAAAGCCAATGTTATCAAAGTGAGTGATGCCGTTGTTGGGACCCTCCCAGTTAGTCCGACATTCTGAGCCATTGATGATACAGCGGCGTCCATTCCCAGCCTGAGCACATGGAGCTGGCAGCTCACCTTCTGCTATCGCATAGATATCTGTGGAAGCAAAAAACAGACGTTTATATTTTAGGCAACTTAACATGAAAACTCAAGTGTAATTATATTTGACTGAGTCCTTTAATAAATACTTGTGCCAGTGTAGTAGCAGGTCTTATGCATTTTGCACCTAAAGAGTTCCAATCCCATAATAGCAAAAATAGTGACCAGTAAGAAAACCAGCAGGGCGATGTGCAGCAGAGGCAGCATGGCTTTGAGGATGGAGTTCATCACTACCTGTAGGCCTGAAAGACAACAGTTTTATCTAAAAACACTGATAAATCAAAGAGGTTTATACATATTTGGGGTCGGTCTGTGTGGCTTTGACCAAAAGCCCTTACTGGGAACTCCAGAAACAAGGCGAAGAGGCCTAAGTACTCTGAAGGCTCTCAGGGCTTTCATGTCAAAACCCCCACCCTTCTCTGTTGGCACTCCTGCTATCATATTTATGGTATCCAAAGCAAAGGTGAAGAGACTGGAAAGGAAAAAAAAATCTTTTACATTCAAATACGCAAATCCTTCGCCTTTGAACATTTCAAGCAACATAAAGTTGACTTCAGAAAAACTCTATCCAACTTTTCACCTTCCATTTTTAACTTGTCCAAACTACTGTGGCAAAGCACGACTAGGTTGTTTGGCAGAGAAGGTATCCAGCTGCAGCACAGAGCTCATCTTACCCCATGAAAACGATGACAAAGTCCAATATGTTCCAACAGTTCCGCAAATAGGCCCCTTCATGGAACACCAAGCCATATGCTATAATCTTCAAAAAGCACTCTAATGTGAAGATGATCAGGAAGATGTACTCCAGACTTTCCTGAAATAAGAACAAATGAGGTCAACCTTTCAACATTCAGACTTCAATTAAATATTCAAAGTTTGCAGTACAAGAAACCTAAAACTTCCTAAATTTGAGTGGCACCTTACAGGAATGTCCTGTGAGTTCTGTATACAATAAGATGAGTGTTTAACCAAAACCAAGAATTCATAAATTACTCACTGAAACACCAGCGCAAAAATATTCAACACACATTCTGTCACACAATGTCTGTAAGATCATCTTGGACAGTTTTATGTTTGTGCTCTAGTGTTTCAGGCAGTCTAATAACCATCATACTATATTTTTTAAGCTAATGAGTGGAGTAACATTAGAAAAGATTTGTGGACTCCACCTTGGCTGACCTACTTCTGACAGAAACTTGAGGGCGACACATCTCTTCTTACATTTTTCACCCCTGAAGAATGAAAGTCCAAATGTTTTGGTAAGGGAGTAAAGACTGAGCCAAAACGAAGAAGTTAAAAAGCTGGGTCACATCACTACAGGGGTATTGGTAAAATTATTGTACATACAAAAGTCTCAAATGCTATGTACTGAGGTTATGGAATTAATAGCACAGCTGCTAAGTGATAGCTACCATGTTTAAATGGTTCCTTTTGCTTAAACTTTTTAGTTTTACTGAACAAAATATACTGAACTGTAAGCACGAGTAAAACCCCAAAATGCATGGTCAATAATAAATAGCTTAACAAAAATAAACAAAATAGATTGGATGCTAGATATTTGTTAACTTATATCATCAAAATGATAGGTAAGTCCAACATTGTTTCTATTGGACATTTTAAAACCTCAGTTGACCAAAAAGTCATGCAAAGTAAAAACCATTAATTATAAATCTACAGTTTAGCTTTATTAGGTTAACTGAAATAGTTTATCTCCATGACCTGAGGCAATAAAAGCAGCCATTATAATTACATCTCCACCGTGCTTTGCTGTTTCCATAACGCTTGTTTTCTTCTGGACTTCATTTTCTAGTCAGTTTCTAGTTTATAACATTTATTTTTTTAGTCAAAACCTCTGAGACTATTTTTACTATTCTTGGTAGTAATTATGTACAAAATCAGGCCCGACTAACCAAGATTATTTTGAGTGCTATACAATGTTCATCCTTTGAGTGTGTATTTTCTGACATGACACACCACTCACACCTTCACCACACTGAAAACACACATGTGATACTCAAACATACAACATTTTTAGACACAAAGCAGTAGACTCCTTTAAACTTCTAAACAATCAGAAACTGCTAATCCCTACTGTCCTAACAGATAAGGGCTGTGCTTAGATTTTTGAAGAGAATAAAAAAAACCCAACTATTTTTATAATTTCCTGTAACTGCATACTAAGGCAGCAAACTTTTCCATACATCTGTTCGATGACTGTTCCCTTACGCCGATGGGACTCCAAATAAAGAACAGAGTTGTATTTAGAGAGATTTAAATGGAGCTTGGCACTCGGGCCGTAGGGCAGCTGAAGCCTGTAGTTATTAAATAGCAAACCTTACAGGATCAAAGCTGCAACTGTCTAGGAAACTAATATCACTATTGTTAATCTGTTCAGTGCTGCAAAGTGGAAAAACCTCTAAATATTGGTTTTAGCTACAAAGAGTTTTATTGATTGGTGAGTTTTATATCACCCATCAGTGAGATGGTTTATGTTCAACGTACCAAGCTTGAGTTGGTGTTATTGCTGTCTTCTTCAGGCATTGGCAGGAACACAGCCAAAGCAATACAATTAGCAAAGATGGTCAATAAGATGATGATTTCAAATGTTCTGGATGGAAAAGTTAAGGATCCTACTATTATATGAAGCAGACAACCTATAATAGAATCAACACAGTGGTTAAAGTTTCAGTGAATACATTTTGATAGTGTTCTGTTCGTTTTTTTGTTTTTTTTTAACACGTCAAACGTGCCAGCATCACTGATCACTGGCTTTAAATCCTGCCTGAAACATCATCCCTGAAGCAGCCCATCGATGGCTGGCATAGCAGTGACAGTCCGTGTAATCCTGTCTGCAGCGCTGCCTCATTCTCTTCCATAGGGGGCTCTCCAAGAAAATTCCCCTGCCAGGTCAGCATCATGTCTCTCTGTGACGTTGTGCGACAGCTGCACGGCCCAAGAATATGACAAACCATTTAAACACGGCCTACTCATCAGGGGAAAAATGCCTGGTTATGCTGTTACTTGTTTGTTTTTCTACAAGTCTATTTATATTAATAGATAGTAGAGCACCGATTTCTCCATTTATTTCAAGAATATTAGGATTTCAAAGTTCCTACTTCCGCATAAAGAGGCAGAATGGGCTATTCAGAACATAGAGGCAATTAATTCACTGTTTCTGTCTGCCAGATTAGTACAATTTCCTCCAACTTGAACTTTTATGGCACTTCAGAAGTTATTTATCTCACATTTGAAAGACTTTTTGATGCTCATCACATGTGAACATCACGATCGATCATGGCTTTCATTGTTCTTAACCAGAGCACAAAATAATGTCATAACTCTTTAAACTTGTAAAATTATTACTGTTTGTCTACACTTGAATCAGAATGAGTAGTGTGTGTGAAGTCTGTGCACCCTATAAAGGATACTTCCACTCCACAATGTTGATGCAGGCCTTGCGGAAAGGATTTTTCAGGGTGAAGAAGAAGAGGGATCTGGCAGGGCGAGGGTTGCCCCCTGTAGCCTGCAGCTTCTTGAGCTTCTCTCTCTGCTTCCTTTTCAGTTCCTCCTCGTTCATGATGAATGACTTATCCCCCTCTGCGTTAGCCGCCATCCTGATGCCTTCCCTTTACACAATTTTACAATTCCAGAATAATGTGACCTCTTGCTGTAAAATCCCAAACTCTGGTGTTAAATATAGCTCCCCTCCGTGAAGGCCTGTAGGGCTCCAGATCAGTGCGGGGTCCCCCGCTGTCCTCTTGTCTTCTCTCCCGTTTTCTCGGTCTCCCCCTCTCAGTGCCACAGACCTCTCTCCCCAGCTGAGGGCCTCTGACAGGGAAAAGATCACCCTAGCAGAAAAAAATAACAGAAGCCCAGAGTGGCTGGAAGAGATGAGCAGTTGGCCCCACAGCAGTTTAATTTTAGATTGCGACCCATTGGCAGGCCATGCTTGGGGCTGGTTTAGAGGGCAGAGTGGAAGGAGGGGCAGCATGGATGGGCGAAAGCAAAAAGAAGCAGCAGGAAAACAATTCAGGACACTGAAACTGAACCCCAAAATGTAAACAAGAACAGAGTGACATTTCTCTGGAGGTGGAAAAATCTTTTGTCGAAGAACAATGTGAAAGATGTACAGTAAATGGTCACTTCCTCATCCTTTACTTATTTACACATTTATTTATATTGTCCACTTATTTTTAATTCCAGCAAAGACTCAAGAAAGTAGCTGTCCAGTCATTCTAAACTTTTCAGTGTTTATTTGCAGCTTTTTCACTGTGAACTCTTCATGCCAAAAACTTATGTGTTTCATGTATAGAATGATTTTTAAAAAATCTTAATTTGTTTTGTTAGCTACTGAGCATTGTTAGTTACTGTCCTATTGCATGAAATTATAGGTAAAGACTAGTGTACAAACTTAGAACAGAAAACAATACATGATAGATCATTGTTACATTAAAACAAAGTCTTGCTCTGTAAATTCTTAACTGCAAAGGAAATGTCTTAAAGCTGTAGCAGAACTACTGGCTCTTTGTTTATATAATGCTTATAGAATATGAAAAGAATGACATGAAGGTGTGATAAAGTTGTTTTTTGTTAGCGGTCTTTCTTTAAAGTTTTGCAAAAAGCTGCACATTAGTTTTAATATTAAAACTAAAATTGATGGAGCTTCCTAAAGTACAACAGAGCTATTTCTTATTATGAACTTTGTCGCCCTCTAGTGTCACTAAAAAGTCATACAGGGAACTAAAACATTTAATAAAACAAGAAATTCAAAAACATTTTAAACTTTTAGAATTTATTTCATTACAAGCTAAACATTTAAACACAGCCAGACAGGTCTTTGAATGAGGCTAATGAAGGAAAAAAGCTACACAGAAATTGTTGGACCAGAAAAGCTGCAAAGTAGCTCTGCTGGAAGGACGGTCTGACATTTTTTCATCCAATATTGCAAAAGGTGGAGTTAAAATGATGGAGTACAAACTCCCTGCAAATCCCATAAAAAAATCCACTGATTTTCTTCACTTTAGTGGTCAAGCGTTAAAGAAATTTTTCTGCAGTTTATTCTGCAACCATCTAATAAATACCACAACGGTTATGTGATTCTTTTCAACAGCTCAATTAACAATCATAAACAAATATTAAACAAAATAATTACAGTCAACACAAGCGGATCTCACTGCACGAAGCAACACGAGTCAGTGTGACAAAAAAAAGGATCCTCAGACTGATAACTTCGGTTCACAAGAACATTTGATATCATTGAGGCATTTTGATTCTGACACATGAAACCACGCTATCAGGTTTGTGACAGATTTCATTCTTCTGCAGCAGAAATTTTACCCATAACAATAACAATAGTGAACAAATAAACAAACCCCTTTGCTAAGTAAATTAAAAATGAGCATTTTTGTACAATACAAGCATCCAAATTTCTTGGTTTCCTGCACCATCTCTTATTTTTTGATAATATTTCAGTGAAACATCTTAACTGTAGTTTGATGAAATACATTTTCTCACAATGAAGACGAGCGAACAGGAAAAAGGCACAGCTTGAGGTACAAAGTAGCAATGACAAATAGTTTAAATTAACAATTTAAAAACTAATGATATTTAGTGCAAATTTTGAATATGACTGAGTTTATACAGCAACAAATGATTAAACCAGCAATTATGAAATGACTGACGGTCATGTAAGCAGGCTAATCTGAATTAATCCAATGTAGTCTCTTTGAGGTAACATTACAAATCATGCAAAACGTATGTACAAGCCAACAAACATGGTTTTCAAAAGACATTGCAAGACTGCAGTACTGCTCTTCCTAAAACTGAACAAGTTTATTCTTAAGAGTGCATTTTTTAGCCTATTTTATAATAATTATCTTGTTAATTTAAATAATTAAAACTTTATCTTGGTTTGTGAGATAGGTAGGTGTATTGAAATGTTTTAACGTGAAGAAATGGCAACAGAGTTGATGCACATCAGAGACAGCCAGGTCTTTAATGGTGAGGCTGGTGACAGTGTAAGAGCACTGAGCCCAGAGAAGATAAAAATACACCAAACGTGCTTCAGAAAAGCTTAACTTAATAACTTGTGACGGTCAAAAACAGTCTTGCGCTGCTCCTGCACCTGCTTCTTCCAGCGCTGCTGTGCACCTTCGACCCGCTCCAGAACAGTGTTTCCTCTGGCCGGCCCGCTCTCCGCACGTGGACGCATCTCCTGAACGCATTTTGAAAAAAATCAGGTTCATTTCAAATCCAGAGCTTTATTATTACTATTATAGTAATAGTAATAGATGCATCTCTTTTAAATGTGCCATTCATTTGGATAATTACCTCAGAGTCTTCCTCATTGTGCAGAGGCTGAGTGTAGGGGTCGTGTTTACGAATGAGAGGATCAACCAGAAGCAGAAACAGCATGTAGAGAATCAGTGCCCCCACAACAGACAGATAGATAATGATGGTTACCTGTAAGAAAACATGAAAATTACATATCGCACCAGAACTTCCAGATAGATCCAGTGCTTTATTATGAATGAACCTTTTAATAAATATTGTCTCCCAACTTTATTTTTGTTTAATTATTGAAATAAACTGAAATAACAATCCTCTGTTAAAGAAAGCTCCTGTGAAATAAGCACTAGGCCTGCTACTGATAGTTTGGTTCAAGACTGAAAGACTTAAACAACCAAAAAGCCGATGAAAGCTAGCTGGACCTTTATGGTGGTGCTGCTCCGTTCCTCATACTTGCACTCACACAGCAAACAGTAAGCTTCCACATCGTGGCCAGGAACTGGCATGGGCTCCACTACGTGGAGGCAAGTACTGTAAACAGATCAGAGAGTCGTGTTAACTGTACACACACAGAGCACACACATAAACAAAGTAAGATAAAACTAAACTCATACAACCTTTTCAGTATGACTGCTTTGTTGTTCAGAAAAAACAAGTGTTTAAATAGTAAATTAAAATAAAACGTTTTTGAAGGACAAATCGAAAATGGTAAAGACATTTTCTAAGAAATTAGGAAAATCTGCAATGAGCTCAAGCTGCAACAAAGATTTGACAACACCTAAAAATAAATTTCATGTAGCTAATCAAAAGTGAAATGGCAGTAAACAAAAAATGAGCTTGAACTAATTTTTTCTAATGCAATCATACACATTTATTTTCCAATAATCATAACATATTAGTAAATAGAAATGAAACACTTGATTACCAAGGCTAGCATTTGAAAAAAAAGATACAAGGGAAAAGATGTTTCAATTCTCCCGCCTGTTTTTACACTAATTTAAATAAATCCAAGTTAAAAGAAAAATATTAATTCATTTGAAGTGAGATGGATTGATCTCTTTTGCTTTTATTAGAATGTTCAAGTGATACATATTTTGGATACATAAAAGAAACACTACAGCTCTTCTGTTTTGAAAACAGGAAAAGTTCGTATGACTGCCATTTAATTTAAAAACCATCCCAAAAGAGAAAAGCCCTGAAAAGAATTAACGACTAATGTGTGGCTAAGTAAATGAATTATCTTACCAATCTTTCTGAGTGACATTTTTGTTGTAGATGTGTCCACTGTTGTTTCTATATGGCGGGCAGATGCACTTGCAGCGAACATCCTCAAAGTTCTGTAATGGTTGAGAGAATTGGGTCAGTTTTTTCAAATTGTTCTTTAAAAAAAACCCCTCTTCAACCGTTAAACCTCATTTACACGTAAATCAGCCACAACCTAAAAAAACAACTGACAAATAAACTCAAATACTTTGTATTATCTTGTTACATTATCTGTGTAGGTACAGATGTATATTAAGTGGAAATTAAGCTCATAAAGCAGAAAAAAGGTGAAGGACTGTCATCACTTAAGGCTAACAATAAGACTGAAAGTATTTTGCAAATGAAAAAAAAAAAAAAAAAATAAAGAGTATAATTTAACCCACGTGTCCTTGCTTAGTAGAATACTACATACACATGAGAGTTAAAGAATTCCCTTTAAAATTGTCCATTATCATTTATAGTAATATTTTCAAATGCTATGCTACTGCTGTTTATCTTCTGTAGCGTTTTACCTTGTTGGCCTGAACACAAACGGAAGCATCCAGCAGCAACACGACCACTACAGCGGCTCCGACAAGCAGCCAGGAACTTTCTCTGTCATATGACATTTTATCAGATGAAAAACACGATGCTGGAGCACAATTATTACCATCGACGCTCTGTCAAAACACAAGATTCAGGTTAGCAAGCACCAGTTAGCTTCCAAGCAAAGAAATTAACGAAATACATGTTGTCTTTTTTTTTCCTTAACATATTGGTAAATATATTTTCAATCTTTTCTTTATGTAACATTTAACTTACGTTATAAAAATGACCGAGGATCTAATTTTCTGTTGAGCATTTAGAGAGCAGATAAACCCTGTTCACCTGCGGATTAGAAGTCGTCAAATTGACTTTGTCCTTCCTGGTTTCTGAGTGACGTCACTGACCTTCTGAAAAACGAAGCACTGGCGTCCTCTGCTGGACAAATACAAAAATAACAAGTTTGAAAAATTTATCGGATCAAATGTAAAAACTAGCATAATGTCATATCACAAAAATGGTTATTGAGCTGTTTTTTTTATTTTTCATTACTTTATTGTAAATTTTATTGCCCCAAAACTACATTTTAATATAAAACCTTTAAGACCATTGAAATGGTCTGAGATTATTTTCTAAAATGCTGTGCACAATTAATTGCTGGTAACACAAATAAATGCTAAATACAAGCTTAAATATCATAATCCTGAAAACACGCTGAAGCTGAAATAACAATTTTATTATAATACACATTATTATTAATAAAATACACTAATACATATACCAACAACAATGATCATGTAATAAAATTTAAAAGGTAATTTTGTGAATTATCAGAATATTAACTCAAACAAACAGAAACATTGTTCATATTTCCAATCCTGCTTCCCATTTAGGATTTTATAAAGTAAGCCTCAGATTTTTGATTCAATCAATACCTCTATTTCCTGGTAATCCTGCTTTCACATCTCTGTAAGATACGCATAACTTTAATAAGCCGTAGAAATCAATAACTGAGAAATTCAGTCTGAACCGCTGCAGCCTGTGGTCACACAGATCAATGGAGTCTGTGGTTACTTCTCTAATGAGCTATGATATCAGTGTGAACAACACCACACTGTCGTTTGTGTGACTGCAATCATCTACGTAACCCTTCAGTCAACAAATGAAACAAACAGGACATTTGACAAGTCTCGTTTATTCCTGCCCAAAGGAAGCAAGTGTGATTCTGATTGTAAAGAGTGTTTAAGGAGTCACTTTGGTTTTATAATTGTTATCACATTGTATGCATGTATACTTCAAACAACAAGGAGCTATTTGCAAAAGTAACCAGGGGAAAAAGTTTTAATGTCTGTTCTTATTTTGGTTCAATAACTGAAGTCATCTGAAAGTGAATGCTTTGCTTGGCTTGCAAGTTCCTGTATTTGCAGAATATGTTACTTAATTGAACCTAAATTATTTTGTAAAAATTGTTAAATGCACTATTAGCTTGTATAATATATATAAATATATATATTATTTTTTTGTGGTAGATTCTTTAAAAAATCGCTCATAAAGCCTCATCACATAATGATTTATTTTTAAATCCACTTCCATAAATTTTCTTGCACCTCTGTCACCAAAAGCCACTTAGTTCTCTGTGCTCTTTGATGCGAGACTGCCCTTTACACTCTCAGGCCAATTACAGCATAAATGACACTGACCAGAACCCAGTGCCAGGTCTCATTATCGGTTCAGAGTTCTCAAGGGAAAAGAATAAAGGTGATCAGACTAAGGACAGGCAGATGACACACACACAGTCGTGTATTGCTATCTTTGTGAGGACTTGCATTGACTTCCATTAATTTCTACAGCCTAACCCTGACCCCTGACCCGAAACCTAACCTCACAGGTACATTCCTGATTCGGACTCTAACCCTAACTTACTTTGTACCTTAACCCTGATCACAACCCCTGACCCACAAATGGTGTTTTCCCTTGTGTTGACCAGGCAAATGTCCACACAGTGACAAAATGTACTCACGAGCATAGTATAATGTCAAAAAATGACCACACAAGGATAGCAAAACATCCCCCCCCCCACCCCCCACACACACACACAACAACAACAACAAAAAAACTTGAATGAGGTAAAAAAAAAATAATATGACACACTTACCAATAAACGTTGGAATTGATACACATGTAAATGTTCTGTCCAAGTCTGGGAATGCACCCCAGTTACAAAACAGAAAATAAACTTCAGCAGCAACAACACCTTATAACCAACAAGACAAAATATATAATTATTTGTCACGGTACTTCTAGAGACGGACTCTCATTTTTCAAATGATATTTTTTTGTTGTTTTTTCAGGCTGCAAATAACAGTCGAGCAATGTGCCCACTAGGAGATGCTATAAGGTACAAGGTAACGCTAACTGCATTCCTACCAGCGGGGACAGTGTGGAAGCATACTTCAGAGTGATGGGCAGATCAGATGTTTGAGATGTAATGAAAAACAAAAAGACTGAGAAGTTTGTAAAAGTCTCAAATAGAGCTATATAAATGGCACATCACAGTAACCTTAATATGACTCAAAATAAACTATATTATTTGCTATATATATTGTTTACTGTGTTATTCTCTGACATGATATGTGTTTGCATCATATCCACACCCTCCATCTTTTTAACTGTTTCTTATCTGTTTTATATTTCGCCATTCTTCTTCCTCTCCTGTGGAGTGAACTCGGTTTGAATACCAAGACGTTCTCAGCAGAAGTGATTCCTCTTTTCTCAGCTGAAGAAGTTGATAAGTTTGTGGGCAGCAGGGCTATTCTAATAGACACACATGGTAATTACAGAGGTGGGAGGCAGCAGAGAGTGGTGGTCCAGGGACAACACAAAACAATAAATCACAGCTCCAGCTTCTGCCCTCCTGAGTGTATAGCCGATCACGCTCAACCAAAAAGCAATTCTGCCAACATGTGTTTGCACATTTGTCTTCATCAGCCACTGGCTTGTTTTGGGCCCCCGTGGCTGAATTTTGCTCTCCCGTGGCGATCAAACAAGGACTCCTTTTCACTTGTTTGAGCTCAATAATTATGGTCACTTGGGATTAAAATGACTCCACATATGTTTAGGGTTTAGTTTAAGCATGATAAGTTAAGTAAGGATAGAAAACATCAGAGTTTTTTTGGTGTATTTCATGTGAGAGTCTAATCCAAAGTAGAAGACAAAGGTAAAGGTGTTAGAACAGTAGTGGTGGTGACTCAGAGTACAGTGTGTGGCCTGTTTTGTCTTATCCAAACAGACAGCTGTCTGTCAACCAGCTGAGCCTGGGTGGCAGGGGAGAAAAGGTGTCTGCTGAGAAGCTCGTGTCAGCAAGGTGACCCCACCACACACACACACACACACACACACACCCTGAGCCCGGCTGAAATGAATGCTGAAGCGAGAGAACGCCTCCTGCCTCAGAGGGATGCTGGCCGGATTTCAGCAAGAAAATGGA
>JAVKLF010000152.1:11687223-11697446 GCA_034783495.1 Millerichthys robustus | reverse complement strand
CTGCAGTGCCTAATGAGGGGAAATAGTCGAGACCGCTTGAGAGGAAAATTAGAAAAAGGTCAGGAAACCACTGAACAGCCCGTTGCTGCTTATGTCAAAGCCTTGTCTTTTTTTAACACATTGTAAAATCTAATAAATTCATGCAAACAGTAAAATGTAACCAAAAATAAATCGCCAACTGTTTAATTTACTTTATCTGGCCCAAATATGTACAAGAAAGTTGGTAAACATTCCTGTAATCCAAATCATGTTTCATTAGATTTGAGCTGCAACACTGCCCTCTTCTGTTGAAGACCACAACTGCACTAAAATTTCTACCAAATTAAAACAAACTATTACAAAACAGTAACCTTTAAGCAAAGAGACGCATTTCAATTTAGCCAAATCCTTTTTTTAATCATAAGAATTGTGTGAACACCTTTGTAATATACAATTATGGCTTTGGATATACTTATTTTCCATCTATAACAAAAACAAATGAAACTGCAAATTCCCAATAGTATTTAGTGTATAATATTTATTTCATTCTTTTTAATGTTGACAAACTGGCATCAACCATTACAGCACTTTAATTTATGTCCTTATAAATGTTGCTTCATGACATATTGCAATACAAGTTGCTCATACATATGAATAGAGCTGAAAAGGGATCATCTATAATCTTTTCTAAGGAATGTAAAGGCACTTCTTAAATTAAAACCGTCTAAGAAATTTTTGGAAAAAAAAAATGTAGAAGTCTGGAAAAGCTAAATGCAAAAATGGACATGATAAAAGGGGAAGAAAAGTGATGGTCTTCCATCTTCATCCACTCATAACCATTCTGACAAGTTCTGTAAAAAAATAAAATAAATCAAAGTTAGTTTTATGGGTTAAAATACTGAAAGCGCTATCACATCTACAGCATGGCGAACTTTAGTAAGAGATGAGGCATTTGGAGGCAGATCCCAGCACTCCATGTTCTGCTCACCCAGAGCAAAGATGAGGGTCAGTCATAAAAGTTATAAAGAAAAAAGGTGAGGTAATTATTGTTTATCTCCTTTAGGCCAAAGCAGCAGTCTCTCTAAAATCCACAGAAAGTTAGAGAAGCCATCCTCGATGTACGTTTTCCTTAAGCTGAAAAGTAGAGAAAAGGAGAGGTTTGGGGAGCTACAGTCCAGTCAGAGCAGCCAGCTATAAATTCAGTTTTCATCAGTAAATAAGAGAAAATAGTTAGCACAAGAGCAACTTAATGTAATGTTTTCGTTAGTAGGGAGAAGACAAAGAGACTGGTCCACTTCCCAATATCTGGTGGTTACATACATGTAAAACATCTACCGACAACAACTAAAGAAAAGACTCGTTTAAAAAAAAAAAAGCACCAGTAACATGCAAATAAAATGAGAAGCCCGATAACGCCACAGTGCATTCATAAATTATCACCAGGCTTTTCCTGAATGAGACCAGTCTCTTCTCTGTCTCCACCATTTCCCAGTATGAACTGTAAGGAGCCTCAGACACATGCAGAGAGGCATGCTGCAGCCAGGTGCCAAGGCAAAGGGCTGCAGGAGAGAAAAAAAACAGCAGCAGGAGGCTACATGTTGTTCAGAGCCTCGAGTCTGTCGGCGAGTGACACGGCCAGGCTTTCCTCACAGAAACTTAGAGGTCAGATCTACTTAAACCAGCTCGTTCCTTGTAGCCAATCTGAACAACCCAAAGAGAAACTTGTATTGTTAGGATAGATGTAGCTGGATTCTTATTTATTTTTTAGAAAAACAAGAGCAGAAAAGCCTGGACATGTCTTCCCGAGGTTTACATGAACACCCGTACCGGCCCTCAGCCTGACATGATGTGGCGCACAAATGCTGTGGAGGAAGAACATTTAACACATGGTCAGAAATTACATTATTATAGTTCATCAAGACTCGGTAATAAGTTGTCAGAAGAAAACAAAATGACCTGAAACACCCAGAAAGGTCCTGCTGAAAACTTTAGTTGTGCAATACTAATGAATTACATCATAACATGTTTTTAAATTTTCTGTGATCCATACCAAAAGTTGGTGTGCTGATCAAGTAATTTTATGTAGCCATTAAAAAACAGACTTAAGTCAATGTCACATTTATAAATTACATGATAATTTTAGCAAAGACAGGAAGCAGGAGTATGATCCACATTTGCACTAACTTCGGAAACCAATTGTTTTGGCAAGTATGCTGAACTTCAGGTCTTTGAATGAGCAATATTATATTACATAAGTTAAATGCTACACTGGAATAAATACAGAATTCTAACGCACGATATTTTATTGTAGTTCGACCCAGCTTTTACTACAGATTAGAGGAAATGTTACCGTTACTCTGAGATGGTGCAAAATAAGAAAATCTTTGAGGTGTAAATTCAAAACTGCCTTTAGTACTAAAAAAAAGGCTTGAAGGTATTCAATTACAACTTTAAAAAATTCAAAATTACACTTTGACCCTCAATTGACATTAACAAGTTATAAATTAAAAACAGTACAGAGACATGCATCAATGAGGTTTCACAATTATTGCATCAAGACCATTTGTGATAAATAAATCAAATAGTCTTATTTTTTTGCTCTCACCTTCATAATTAATGCAGCCATTTGCATCTTCATGTCCAGCCAAGAGTGTCTCTACCTCTTCCTCAGTCATTTTCTCACCTGAAAAAGAATAGTCAAAACATTGTTTACTTATAGTATTGAAATTTTAAATGTCAAATTTTTTTTAACACAGATACATTTTGTGCACAGAATATAAAAAATAGGTAGAGATACCAAATGAATGAATGAAGTTCATTGTATTTTTTTCCTGTTGCTTGCATGCATATTTAGTTGTCATTATTGTTGCAGTTAAGAAAAAATATTTTCTGCAGGCTAAAAAATAGCCAACTGAAAACAATGCATCCACTAATGTTTTCCTTAGATACTGTGTATGAATGTAACTTGCCTAATGTGGTGAGAACGTGGCGTAGTTCTGCTCCCATTACGGTTCCGTTACCCTCCTTGTCAAAAACACGAAGTCCCTCCACAAAGTCCTCCATGGAGCCCTGATCTTTGTTCTTCGCGATGGCCTGAAACATGGGCAGGAACTGCTCGAAGTCGAGCATTTTGGTGTTCATCTCTGCAAAACAATAAGTGTGTACAAATTAAACAAGTTGAAGGTCTTTTCCCATGGTATGATGTTGACATGCAAGAATTCTAAAAATCTGCTCTTTTCCACCAAACTGTAAATTTCAGGAGAAGGTTAAAGACTGGTTAATGTTATTTGACGTTAATCAGAAACTTTGGACATCTCTGTCCACAGGAGGATCCAAATGATCTTTTTCTACTAAAATTCAAATCAATAATTTTAAGGAGAGGCTGAAAAGCAAAGCAAGACCTGACTGCTTATTGAGCAGACATGGATATGTGGCAAACCAAAATGTTTTAATTGTGTCCTCTGGGCATTATTGAGATGACAGGTCTTGTCCATACCAATATTGATATATATTTGGGGCATATTTCCAGGTCTTCAGAATTGCAAATTAAATTTGATTAAAACGGTTCAAAGTCTAGACTAGTGGTCCTCATCCTGGTCCTCGAGGGTCAATAATCTGCATGTTTTAGTTGTTTCCCTGCTCTTTGGCATGTCTTAAAGTTTTGAAGAAGCATGTTTACCACTCATTTATGTAAATCATGTGTGTTTGAATAGAGAAACATCCAACACATGCAGGATAGTGGCCCTTGAGGAACAGGACTGAGGACCACTGGTCTAGACTCTTAATAGAACTGGACAACTTACAGTTTAAAAATAAAACAAAAACAACACCACTTAGCAACATGAGAGTGAGTATTTGTTGTAAGTTTATATTTTTCTCTTTACCCTCAGCTTTGGGATTGCCCAGGACCTTTAGCACCTCAGCATTGACAGGGTTCTGTCCAAGGGCCCGCATCACATCCCCACACTGACTGAAGCTGATCTTCCCATCTCCTGTTCTGTCAAACAGCAGGAACGCCTCCTTAAACTCTGCAGGACATAGACACATGACCAAATGAATTATTACTAGGGATAAATGGGAAAAACAACAACAAAAAAGCAGACATATATAAAGAAGCAATACGCAGAAAATAAAGAGGGTTGGAGCACAGATTAAAAACAAGCAATCTAACCAGAAAAGATTAGATTATAAACAATAGATGATTGATTCTTCACTGATGTGGTATGATAATGGGAGCCAAAAATATGTTTCAATCATCAGATTAATACGAAACAATTTTTTGTTTAACTTGTAAAGTAAAAACAAAAAACACAAAAAGCATATTTATCTTCTCTGTGGTATGCTAGTTGACACAGCAAACACCCTTCTAGCTTCCTTATTTAGGAAAATGCATTTCCCAATCATGTTAGTCAATATGCACAAATTCTTCACCAGTCAGAAAGTACACGCTTGGATATATTTGCTTAAAAAACAACGTGCTCTGTGAACTTTGCTGTCAGCTGTCATTTCATGTTATTTTGACATTCCCATAAAGCTTCCCAGTGAAAGTTTCCACACACTTGGCCATTATTGTTTGAGAGTCACTCTCAATACATACTCCGGAGGCTATATGTTGGTAAATATTTTTTCATTTAACTTTAATAATAATTGTTCACACTGAAGATAATTCAGTAAAACTCCAAGAAAGTAATCACTAGATGTACATCTACAGCTTACTAACAACTACATTCAAGATTGCTGCCACAGACAAACTGACCTTATCCAACACAAAAATAGCCGTAACTCATAATTTTATAGATAATGAGCTACAATTTGGTGTGGTAGTAGCTGAGCGTCATTCTCAGCATACACTCCATGATCAAACACATATTTCAGATCTTGTAAACATTTTGCAGTTTGACCAAAATGACTACAACTGGCATTTCTTATAACACCATCTTAAAATTATGGCATGAAATGCATAGGTGACATGTATTCAAGGAATGCAAGGCCTTTAACTTAAAATGAGTTAGTGAATTTAAAACTTTTTCAAATTATAAGATGTCCTAAAGTTCTAAAATATGCATTAATATGCTTCGTGGACAAGAGGATAATAAGTGACTAAACTTTTGATTTCCTAATGTCTACTAAAATAGTTTCATTTAGGTCTAAAATAATCTATTTTACTATAATATAAATAACTATAAACAAATATAACATTTTTTTGTTTATGTGGAGTATAAGTATACTTTATCAACAATCATTGTGTAATAATGCTTTAATCTAACATCAGCCAATTTAATTAAGATCAAAAGAATAATAGCTTTGCTCATATCTAACCACCAGGGAGACAGAGTTTAATTGCACAACATCCAGGAAGAAGGGTGTTCCTACTGTTATGGGACAAGTTTTCTCAAAAAAGTGCAGGCACAGTCGTGGAGTTTTTTTTTTTTTTCATTCTCAGGAATGTGCCTCTTCCCTTCTGGCATGTTAGCACTATTCCCAGCACCATATTTGGTATCAGAGGAGTGGAGGAAAGTAGGAGGAGAGCGAGAGTAACGATGGCCTATTATGTCAGAAGTTAAACAAACTAGCCCTGGAACAAAATCATCCACCACTTTATCCAGCACCAAAAATGGGCACACTGCAGATGAGCTACTAGTAAGAATTTAAGAAAAGCAAGATGACAACAACCTGATAAAAGCAGAACAGGGCCCAGTGCAGGCTGACAAAAGACTTAGCTTTTAGCTTTGTAGAAAAATTCATAAACAAAAACCACCACAAGACACGTGTGATTTTTTTTATACATAATGTAATGTTTTTGACACACTGGACAATTGCACAGAGCAGTTTTTAGTCATATTTAGGAGACATGTGGCTCCAGGACTGACATGCAGATCACACCCTCAACAGCCACTGTTCTTTTTTTTTATTTTTTTATTGTTGTTCAAGACAAGACCTCTTCACCGACTTACCATGGATTTGATCCAGGTTAAATTCAATCTGAAAAGAACAAGCAGTTGCAAGAAGTATAGTCATAGTGATGAAAAAGTACAAAGAGAAAAAGCAAATAAGCCTAAACCACGACTACTGCAACAAGAAGCGGGATGATAAGCAGTGAAACGTAGCAATGTGTCACCGGACACGATCAAAAATGGAGGCATGCAAAAGAAGAAGAAACTAGTCAAAATGTCATCACAAGTACACACAAACAAAAAACTTACCGAGGATTTGATCTTCCGAGAAGTCAGACTGTTCAGAAAGAAATTAGGCGAGATGAAAATGGTTGTTTTTGGTGAGCAAATCGGGTTTACGTCAGTGGCTCTGATATTTTACAGTTACAAATATAAAGCCTGGATAGCTTCAAGCTAAACCAAATTTAGTAAATTTAGCGACACACGAAGAACAACTTAGACATCTCCGTGTCATTTGTATTTTATGGCTAGAGAAAGCTAATGCTAGCTTTAAAAAGTTGCACTTCCGCTTGGGACCGGAGGCTTTCTCAGACGTTAAACGCTCGCGTTAACATCATTGTAAAAGCAAAATATGTATCCTTTTTGGTTAAATATTCATATCTAGTGATAGAATTGTGCTACGGCTATTTAGCTGTCTGAAACGAAAAAAAAACCTACCATTGTTGTGTTGGCTGAGGTGTGTCCTAAACGACGGAAAACCAAAGACTGCAACCACTCGATTCGATTACGAAGCAGACCGAGAAAAACCTTCGCCCCGCTGCGTCATGACGTAATACAACGTACGCGCAGACGTCGAAGCAGGAAGACAGGACTAACTACTGCACACCATATATAGAAATAACGTAAGGTGTGGCTGATTTTATAAATTACATGCGTTATATACATTTTTAGTTTCTGCTTGGGATAACATGGAAATGCAGTTAATTATTGAGGATATAATACAATTCAGAAAAGAGTCGGAGGAGTAAAACCCAAACTAGACAGGTGGACATAGAACAAGATGGGTAGAACTAGAGAGCTCCTTGTTGTGAGGTGACAGTGACAACAACTAGGCCTATCCCTGAGCCTAAAATAAACAGTTTTAAAATTCTAACAAAGTATTACAATCATAATTTCTGAGAGCAAATTTGTTTTTCATTTTGACAATTAAGATTGGAACACTAGGCTATAGGCCTACCTATTCTTAAATTTAAGAAGGGGTTCCAGGTTTTCAGGAAGTGGATGGGTGGGGGGCAGAGTCTGTCTCTGGAAGCGTCTGATGTCCACAGAAACTGCTCTGGCCCCCACACTGTTTGATCTTTGAAGATTCCCAGAAGAACATTCTTCTAACATTCTTTAACACTACAAAAAAGATGAAAGTTTTTTAAAATTAAAATTGCTGTGTACTATGTATGGAGTTAGACATGCATAAATGATGGAGGTCAGTGAAGCCTTATTAAACAGCCCTGTCACTCTATTTACTGTCTTTGCCCAGGAGAAAGTCTTTCCTGTGGGCAGAAGTGGCCTACTTCTTCTCACAGGCTAAATAGGGCAGTCTTAAAGCCATGCAATGCAACACTTGAAGCTCATGGAGGTGGCAGCAAAGCTTAAGTATCAATCAAGCTGAGACATACAGCAAAGTGTTTTGTGTGGGGCATCATTAACATGTGATGTTTATTGTTTCATCAGACATTTACAGTCAATTGTTAGTGTGTTGATGATTGAGTTTTACTTTCACACATTACTGCCAGTCATACTGTATACAGGCAGACACATTAAATTTTTATCATACTGAAAACATGTTTTACAAAATGATCTATTCTTAATTATTTTTTACAAAATAAAACCAGAAACTGAGAAGATCATTTAACAAACATTTGGAAATATCAGTTACACTCATTAGCGTGGTTAAACCCCTGATTTCTATTTAGATGATGAGGGGATTTTGTTCGCAAAAAGAACTTATTACTGCGGTAATGTTATTTTTGAGCAGAGGTTCCGAGCCTTACTTAGAACAAAAATAGCTCATAGCTCATCATGTATAGGAAACAGTCTATGAGGGGCACTGATTGACAACTAGTCTGTGGCCCATTTTACTTCTAAAGTTAGATTTGTTCCCATTTTAAATCAATTCTTTAAAACATGATTCAATTCTTTTAAATTACCTTGCAAACTAACTCATGTTTATTAAAATAAAATCCTTCCATTTGAATGCTCAATGTTGTTAATTAGATTACTGGTTGAGGCAGACATTTCGTGTATGAACAAGGCTGAATGAAATACAAAATAACTTCTTTAAAAGGTGCAATTAATGAATACCCCACAATGACATGCAATACCAGCTACAGTCAACCTACTCACCTCCAAAGTACTAGGGTCAAATGGTGAATCAGAGGGACGTAGCATCCTTGGCTTCTGCTCTAGAACAGGTTTAGGAGCTGCAGGCAGGCACGGGTAGGGAGGACCCAGTTGTGGTTGGGCCTCTGGTGAAGGCGACTTTTTAATGGAGGGTACTCTTTTTGGAGCCATTCCTAATGTTGTAGCCAGTCAGTGAGAGAGCTCTGGAACTGCCGGTTTAGTGTAACTGCTGCAGGTATCAAGCTGGGTAATAAAGTGTACCAACTGTGAGAATCCAGTAAGACAGGAAGAGGAGGAGGAGGAGAAGGAGGAGGAAAGTAGTGTGACGCTGATGAGGCTCAGGGACAAGCAGGTGGATGAAACAGAGATGGATGTGTGAAATACCATGTGAGTGAAAATGTGAAGCATTTTATGAGTAGCAGAGTGTAGGAGGCTGTGGAGATGAGTGTAAAACAAACAAAGAAGAGGCTAAAGGTTAGATGTAGCTATAAATGCTGAATCCAAACACATGTTCTTATTTGGGTCAGAAATAAGATAACACTAAGAAACACATAGTGTTAAAGGTCATTGACAGTGTCATGTGTACTTGCAAAAGAACAAGTTCATGAATCCAAATATACAACAATTTCTTTCAAATAAGAGTGTTCTATTTAGGCTACTCTTGCAAATTGTTATGACTTTGTATTCTGGGCAATTGAGCAAGTTGAGACAGGAGCTCTGGCTCACACATATTATTTGACCATGAGCGTTTCTTATTTTATGTATTCCTTTATTTCTTATTTTACAATAAATGAAATAAGAAAAAAAAATGCAATAGTATGATTGTATGCTCCTCAGTGTTCAGGATTCTGAGGAAGTTGCAGCCCTGGTAAACAAGGACGTTCCTGATCCACAATCAGGTTCCAGTACCCTCATGGTAGCATTGGTGTGACCTAGAGCCCTTGTCTCAGCTTGCTATGTTGCCCAGAACACAGTCAAAACAGTAAATCATAAGACCCAGTAGCCTAAACAGTACATTTTTCTTTGCAAAAAGTCCTAGTTTATTTGGATTCACAATATGAAGTTGTTCTTTCTCAAGAACCCATGACAAAATACAATGACCTTTGAAATACAGACTATAAAAAACATATAAGGGTAAAGGAGGCCTAATATAACTTTTCATTCACAGCCAGGTAAATTTGTTTGCGTCTGTTAATTGTTTACTGGCTTGCAGGATTTTTAAATTTATTATTAGGCAGTTATTTTGAAAATCCTCCTAAGCTATAAACGTATAAATATAAAGTTACGTCTGTTTCTATGCAGAGCTCTAGAAAATAAAGTCACAACCCACACAGCCAGGTTTCAAAATGTTTTAATGATCTTCAAAGCTTTTGCAACATGTCTTTGTGATATCAAATAAAGAATGAGCACACATTTTCTACAAAACAACAAAAGTCCAATTGATGCATGTTACCCTGATTTTTAAAATAAAAACAAGACACACTTTTTTTCTTCTCTTTCCTCTTCAAAAACACAGAATCACACTTTTCCTTCAGCAGTTTGTTGTATATTGTGTTTTACTATCAAATGAAGTGAACTCATTTACTGATTTCTTTGTTAGCATTAGATTTCTGTTTTAAAACAGTTCATTTGTTAAAAGTGAAAATATTTCGCTCTTTCAGAAGCTTCTTTTACAACAACAACAAAAAACAATCCACTATCAGCACCATGTGCTGCTTCTTAATGAGATTCAGCTGACCATAAAGCATGAGCTGTTACCCTTTTTACTACTTCTTCCACTTTTACTTCAATACTGCAGTCCAACATAGTAACACTAGATGTCGCTATAACACACAACATTGTCCTGTAAGGAAACCACGTCATTAATTGCCTTTCAAAATCTATCTATCTATCTATCTATCTATCTATCTATCTATCTATCTATCTATCTATCTATCTATCTATCTATCTATC
>JAVKLF010000152.1:11617715-11631090 GCA_034783495.1 Millerichthys robustus | reverse complement strand
ACACACACACACACACACACACACACACACACACACACACACACACACACACACACACACACACACAGTATATATAATTATATATATATACACACCGTGTTGAAGTTGTGGAAGAGGTATATAGACATTATGACTATGGTTTTTGTTTTTGCAACTTTTATACATGTTAGTTGTTTTTTTTCTCATAGTCATGCTTCAAAATCTCTTCAAATCCTTTGCTACTTAGTCACACCTCCTTTTATTTAGCTTTTAGCTACCATTCTTCTGATTTTAGCTATTATTTATTGTTTTGTAAGGATTTAAATTAGCTACTCTTTTGCTAGTTACACCTTTTGGCTACTGTTCTGCTATTTTCAGCTTTGAACCGCTGTTGAGCTAGTTTGTGTTTGCTGCTTTAAAATAATTTTGCAAAAGTCATTTAGCCCTCAGCACTGGAACTGCATTGTTCCAGAAAAGGCTAAATCTTCTAGTTTTTTTCCCCCCCAAAAAACAAAAACTACTAATAGTATAGTTGCATCTGTTCTGTAAATAAATGTCTATGTGTTTGCATGTTTTATGTCTAGGAGGCATTAATCGTGCCGGGGCAGCAGTGCCAACGTTCCTGCGGACCCCAACAGTGATCCAGCCTCACCTGGACATGAAGCCCTTCCTGCAGTTTCCCATGGAAACCCCTCCTCCCCACAGCATAAACCTCTTCCACAACTTCAACACGGTGAGAGATGAAACAGATAACACAAACACAAATAGACACAAGTTCTGCAGTCAACTAGTTTACTGCAGGAAAAAAAACATTCTCCTCAATTTATGTGACGTTTGTGCTGTGTTTAGATGTTATGCAGCATAAAGCTCTCACAGAGGAGGGAAATATTGAGTGTTTGACATATAGTTTTGGTTAATGGTTAGCTATAAAATATGTCTTAAAATATTTGAGTTTTATAGCACCATTTGTGCAAACTCACACAAATCTATAAGAGAAGAAAAAAAAAGCGCATTCCCAGACTGCAATATTTCACGTGCACACATTCTGTTCTGTTCGTTAAACCAAAGACCGATAATTAAAGAGCAGTTCTGAGGCTACGCTTTTAGCTGTGCTCTTCAAACACAACCGTTTGTTTGATGTGTTTATTTTAAGGTACTAGAGAGGGCTTCTCCTGCTCTTTCTGTCTAACACCACTTAGATTAGACCGTAGAGACACTTCTCATCTCACCAACTCAGCAGAACTTGGTGTGTTTGCTCTTTTAAACTCCAATATACACATTTCCTCTCAGCAGTATGAAATGTCAGTGAACTCATTTGAGCCCAATGTGGAACAGCAGTGATCTTGTGTGTTTTCTAGCTGCAATATGCAAAAGGGCCAACATAGTAAACTGGTGATATCTGCCATGTACCATGTAAACAATATAACAAATGAATAACACCCACCCAATTTAATGATAGAGTTATATTAATTTTATGTATAGACAATCTGTTTTATCCATCTTATGTACACAATCGTTTTTCATTCATTTTATGAATACAATCGTTTTAGTGGTGCCTTGGAGCAATGAAATGTGGCAGCCATCTTGAATTGGAATGAGTACAAAAGCTAATCGATAGCTAGATGTGCATCCCATTTTAGCTTTTTAAGAATTTCAATGAAACTCGTCGAGTAGTTCATGAGATATTTTCTAACAGACTAAAAAGGGATGACTCCATGGTAGTTGCCCAAGTTTTAAGCCAAGATATCACACAATGCATGACACTCAAAATATTTTGATGAAATTCAGCTATAACCATTCAAAATATTCAAGATGATTTAAAGGCATTTATGTAATCCTAAAGTCAGTCTGTTGTGGCATCAATTTTGACTTGGGTTGACTCCAAAGGTTAGTGATGTTTAGATATACATCCAGCAATTATTTTCTGGGAGTTTCATTGAAATTTGTTCTGTGGATTATAAGATATTTTGCCAACAGAAAGAGAGAGTTGACTTCAAAAGTGAACAGCAATAGTTTAAATCTTGTGCAATCATTCAGCATCAAAGTATCAGTTGGAGATGACTCCCAGCTACCACAACATCAATTTCAATTTTAGTATCTGTAAAATTGACTAAGATATTGTCATTGTTCTGTTTGCTGAGTTGGTTTAGCTGTGGCAGCCATCTGAAATCAGGTTGACTTCAAAGTGAATCAGTTGTAGATCAGAGCTAATAATTACTTTCTGAGAGTTTCATTAAGATTTCATGAGAGATTCAGAAGCTTTTTTTCCCAATAAACAGACAGTTGAACACACACACAGACATCTAAAAACAATCGCTCACCTTTCACTGACACTGGGACGCTGCGCTGAGAGGCAGGTGGTGTTTTATAGGTTCATGGCCAGGAGATGGGGCCATAGGAAAGGCTTGGAGGACAGCCTGACCTAACAGCTTTATTCTGTACTCACACATACACAATTATTCTCATTTACTGTACTGAAAAAAGAAGAAATGACTGACACACACACACAGTTTGTCTGGTAGCGCTGCTAGTGTTTGATTTAAAAGTCTGCGGTGGAAAGTGTTTATTGCCTGAAGTGCATCACACAGTGAGACATGTTTTGGATTTATAACACATGCTGCAACAAAAAGCAAAAACAAAGAAAATCACTTTGCTTGCTGGAACGGAAGGCTCTGTTATCGCTGTGGAGGACGCCATAGCCCTCAGCATTCCCTGAGACTTCTTATGTTTTATTTAATGTTGTGCAGATGAGTAAATTCATACAGTAAGACTTCAGAGCGTAACAGTCTTTGGCTTTCTTTAGATGCGTTCCCGTGTCTCTGTGGACTCACTTGGTGACAAATTTAGATACACGTAATGGTTCAATGAGGACGCCACAGTTTAGCTCTGAGAATTGTCCTCGCACTGAGCAGGCAGCTGGTTATTCTTTCATTATTTTTAAATAATTGATCTTTGCTGAGTTTGTACAGACATAATGAGGCTTTACTCCACACTGAGGGTTCAGTTGCCCCATAGCAGAACAGAGAAATGGCATCTCTTGAAGCAGTATGTAGCTTTAATTGTCCTCTAATGGGATTTATTTCCTTCCTTCTTGTCTCATTCAATGTGCCTGTGGACCGTGATGAGAGTGAGTTTGTTGTAGCCACAGTAGTTGCATGATGTCTTCTTTTAAAATACAAAGCTTCTTATTGATGAATAGTTGAAATCGGTGTTTGGTATTCAGAGTGTTATTTACAAATTATTTACCCAGAACACATTTTGATCAGATCCTAATGCGGACCTGACATCTCTTGTACAATCATGCAGACCTTGATGCATGACAACTTTTGTCGTTGTTATAATTTAGAAACTTTGTTAGACTTTAATAACTCGTATGTTCTCACAAATTCTTAAGTCCTTGGGTAATTGTGCAAAAGCTGACACAAAACTGTACTTCAGCTGATTTTTGGGCATAAATTAAAAATGTTTGTCAAAGGGAAGATAATGTTCTTAAGATTGGTGATTAACCAATTACAAGCGACACTTGTAAATGTGAATTTAAAAACATAAAAAAAAATTCTGTGCCTGGGACACTTATGGACCTCATATTCAACATACAGTATGTGTGAGTAAAGAAAGAGCCAGAGTTGAAATATAAATATTTTCTCCTCTACCAATCTTGCAAATATACTGTGTGCAGGTTTTCTGTAGCAAGAAGCCAGAATTGTAGTTGACAGAGGGAACTAATCAGGAGGGGGGAGGGGGGAATGCTCCAGCAGCTGTTGATGACATTTTTTGGTGAGTTTAAGGAAGCCTGGGACTCTAGCAGAGGGACAGTTGGACACACAATCCTGGGTAGATCAAGTATGCACAGAGAAAAGGGAAGAGAGCGCAAGATACAGAGCGAAAAGGGGAGGGGATAACTGGGAAGCAGAAAAAGGGGGGAAACGGTAAAGCGTGAGGCAGAGAGAGAAAAAGCATCAGAGAGGCTTCGAAAGAGGAGGCTGTAGGAGAGACACGGGCACTTGATGAGTCATGTGTCGAAAATAAATGAGAGAAATTCAGCTGTAGCATCTTGAAAAGGAGCAGAGAGTGCTAAACCAACGGAGGGTGGGGAAGTCCTGGCTGGCAATGCAACACTAGGCACAAGCTTTACTTTTTTATGTGTGTGTGTGAGTTTGTTTGCATTTAGGTTTGACAACACGAATGAGCGAGGAAAGTGTAGCACACATGCTCAGTCTCACACATGCTGAGACCAAAACACTGAACTTGGCCGGTTGTTCTCAAACTGGAGGACAAATGCAGCTTCAGGCTGACACAGACACAGATGAGAAGAGGGTGAGTACAGAAATGACTGCAATTAAAAACTGAAAAAAAAAAAACCTTTCACTTTAATTTTGATTCTATTCAGAACTTGTGCTTTAAAGCTGCTTTTATTTGGAATCTTGCTGTTGTTGCCAGAATGGTATTATTCAGCTGGCACCTTTGATGTTTACAGTAATGTGAATGGTTTCACCGTCTCAAGAACTGGACAAAAATGTGGGATTTGTCAGCAAAACTCTATTCATTAGACGTTTGACAAATATCTTGTGAAGATAGTTGCTGAGTTTTACAACATGTCCCTTAAGTTGCCTCATTCTGTTCTGTGTTGGTTGCACATGTTTTTGGGTTAAACATGTGAACTGACTTCCAAAGAGACTTATTGGCAGCTGTGTTTTTAACAACTGCACTGAGTGGATGGATTGCAGACTGATTCACACACACACCCAAATGTACTGGACTGACTGTGATTCATGTGTCACATTAACCAATCTGCACCACGCCTGTTCGAAATTATGTTAAATTCACCTCAGACAGGAGGGTTAAAGGTCATGACCTCCAAGGATTAGTGTTAAGTTTAAGTAACTTCTAAAAAAATGTAATTCATGAGCTGGCTTGCAACAAAAGTTGTTCTTATTTGAGGTTTTTGGCTGCTTATTGTTGGTGAGTGCTTTGTCTAACAGGGTGACACCCTCTGTTGTGTAGGTGTCCCAACAGTTTACAGTTTGTTTTAATTACTTCTAATAAACTGAAAGTACACCAATCTGCTTCTGAGAGTATGAAAGGCCTAGCGTTGCTTACAGGAATGTATAACACCCAACACCTTTCATACCAAGTGTTTAGATTATAATCATCTTACAACAGGAAATGACAAAGAGAGAACTGCTTTGATAAAACCTTACTTCATATTTCACATGGTGTGTTAGCACTTGAAGTATGTGTTGTGCTACAAATATTGAGCTAATTTTTTCCATGATACTGTCGTGCTACTACAGTATCATGGAAAACTCACTCAGTTAGGCAAATGTCTGTTAGCTGTGGCAGCCATCTTGAACTGGTTTGACACCAAAAATTTATCCATCAGTGAGTACTATCTGAGTGTTTCAAAAAGATTGTGGTTCATGAGTTATTTGCTAACAAATAGAGTCAAACAATTTCTTAGAACTCTTGTTATATATTGGGGATGATTCTCAGCTACTACCACACTAAGATTTTAGCACAATATCTTGAAAATTGATTGAGTTAAACCAATTTTATAGTTTTGTAAAGTCAGTTATTGTTAAATTGGGCAGATCCAAAAGTTATTTAGTTAAAAATATGAACTCTTTGATTACTTTTTGAAAGTTTTGTTAAGAACTGTAGAGTGGTTCATCAGATATTCTGCAGTGCAGAAAAATGTAAACATAGACTGTGGTATCTTGGTGGCTACCACAGGTTTGAGCCCAAGTTGTGTCAGGAAGGGCATCCGACGTAAAACACTTACCGAATCGTTCATGCAAATTCATTTCTTACCAGCCCTGTAGAATGGAGCAGCTGAAGAAAATAAAACAACAGCAACAGACGAGCCGTGCACACACTGACACAAGCAAAAATCATCATCGCTCCTCCTTTGGCGATAACAAGGGTGATTCATTGGTACACAAAGACTAAGAGAAAGAGCCAAATGAGATAAGAATGAGTGATGTGAGGATGTCCAGATCAGGCCTCTTCCTCCCTCAACTTATCTTTCTCTATCTGGGCTTTTTCTCCCACTTTTCTCATCCATTTGTTTTTCTTTAGCTTTCATTTCATTTTCCTCGCTTATTGATTGTGCCCGATGTTTCCCAGTTAAACCACTTCTGACTTCGTTTTACATCATTTATTTTGTTTTAGGAAACTAAGTGACCAACTCTGTGGAGAATTTGAAGCTTTTTGTGTTTGACTTATTAAAATATCAATTTCCGATTCGTTTTTATTTTTTTCTATAACTCCTCTGGCAATCAAGTCATTTGCTTTTAAGATTGTGGCTTCAGGAAAGTCTTGATGATTGGCTAATTAAACCGAACCAAATCGAGCCTTGGTGTATTTGACAAACTCTCCAAGCTGACACACTAGCTTTACTTTGAGAACATTTTAGAATCATTTTCACATGACTTTCTGAAATTCAAAAAAATTTACTATCAGCAGTTGTTCCTTTAGACCTGTTGCCCAAAAGCAAAAGATAGATAAAAATGTTTGTGTGTCTGTGCATCCGCCTGTTAGCAAAATATCTTGTGAACCACCACACAGACATTAGTGAACCTTTCAGAAAATAATCAACAGGTGAACCTCTACAACTGACTAACCTGTTTAGCTATTGAAGATGTTCAACACAACACACTAAACTCAGAGAACACAAAAATATCTATACTTCTGCCAGTTTTACAGAAATTGTGCAAAAACGTTAGTTAGAAGTAGATGAGAGTCATTTACAACACGTACTCTTAGTGCTCATTATTGTGTGAAAAGTTTGGTTAAAATTGTCGCCATAACTATTGGAGTCAACTGTTTGTCTGGTAGAAAATATCCCAAGAACCACTGGACAGATTACATCTACAATTGATAAAAGATTGCGTTTTACTCATGCAGGTTGTCCTTCCTGACACACCGAGCTACCACAACCCACATGTGTGGACCAGAGAGCTGCCCTCTAACCCCAAATTTACACTGCATCAAAGCCAGAGGGGTGTGCCAATAAGCATGCACAGAAACTGCGAGTCATATAAAATTGTGTAGTTGTTTTACGTCCATAGTTCATTTTTGCTCATCCATTGATTACTCCTCACTGTTTTTAGAAAGCTGTGACAAAATAACTCATGTTTTAATAACATAGTGAGGAAATTAGTCTGTTTTTAGTGAATTATTTTTCAAAAAACGGATGCTGTGATCGTTCAGATTCCTGTTAGATTGATGTGATTTCTAATTATTTACTGCCGTTTTCAAAAATAGAAATGAGTCAATTATTGCCATTTGTGCCGTGAGCTCGCCACCGCTCTGCGCCGCCATGCTCTCATTGACTATAATTGGTGCGTGTTTACTGCGGAGGCTGGAGCGGAGTGGAGCAGAGATGAATGCAGTGTAGGTGCTGGAGGGAAGGTTAGGGTTAGGTTTAGGGCCTTTTGCTTAAGAGCACACCAAGGAGGAAATGAGGGTGGAAGCTGAGAGTCCTTCCCAGCACATATTCTGAGTGTGACATCTCACAACACAGCATAAGACAAAGCAGCTAAAGCTCCATCAAATTTCAACACAGAGATAATATTTGTCAAATCTTGGTCATCAAAGGCAGTGAGTGATGTACAGTACATTTTTTTGAGGAGTGCTAGGTCTTTAACTTTTTGTGTATTCACACAACCCCAGACAGCTATTTTTAGAAATATTACTTGCTTTGGCCACAGACATTTTCCAAGACAGTTGTCTGTGGTGAAAATCTGCTCCAGCCACTGACTCCAAACTAAAGCTAAGGTCAACTAACAGTGATTGCTGGATACATTCAGCTTCAGAGCTAGATAAATAATTGGAAAGAAACCCTTTTAGATCAATGCAGGCAGGGTGTTTTTTTGTCTGGAACAAAATTGTGTGCAGGGTGGCGGAGGGATTAAAAGCTGACTCTTTGGATGAACTGCTAAGCCAGTTAGTTAAAATTATACAATGTGCTTAACACTCGGCAGAAGACTGACATCCCAGCTGAAACAATTACCGTAGGGACCGTATGATGCCACATCTTGGTCAGGATCAGAGAATAAGATGGCTAAGCCGGCGTTGTAGCAACGTGTTGTCAACACTACTGCTAAATTGGTAAATGGCTTGTACTTACAGTATATAGCCCTTTATCAATTCCCTACAGACTCCAAAGTGCACTGCAGTTATTCACACGCACATTCACACAGTGATGGTGGTAAGCTGCATTGTAGCCACAGCTGCCCTGGGGCAGGCTGACAGAGGCAAGGCTGCCATGCACCGACGCCACCAGGCTCTCTGACCACCACCAGCAGGCAAGGTGGGTGAAGTGTCTTGCCCAAAGACACAACGACTGGGAAGGATGAGATGGGGAATTGAACCAGTAACCCACCGGTCACAGGACCACTCTCCTAACCACTTTTTCACAGCAGCCCAAAACAGAACACAAACTCAGGCATTCAGTCAACAGCAGGAAGATGCTGCAAACAGTCTCATCTGTGTTTTTGATCCACTCTCTATGTGCCTATGTAGAATTTAAGGCTTTGTTGTTTAACCAGGCTTCTTTTTTCATTTCTTACTTCCAACATCAAAGTAACAGAAGACCTTCATTTCATGGCTGACTTTGGAACCGCAGACCTTCTCGTTTTTAGCTATAGCTCACATTTGTTTTTACTCTGTTCTCTCTTCTTTCTCAGATGGACCCGGTGCAGAAGGCAGTGATCAACCACACTTTTGGAGTTCCTCTGATCAAGACAAAGCGGCCAATTATCTCCTGCAACGTCTGCCAGATCCGCTTTAACTCAGAGGTAGAGCAAAACACACAACATAAATAAAATCACCCTCTGTCTTGGTTTCACATTGTACCAAAACCTAGAATCAGTTGTAGTAAAATGTGAGCACATGATTCTTATCACTTCTTCTAATGAGTTTTGGGAGTTTACATCTGTGGCCAAAAAATAAAGACATCAATAATGTTAGTAAAACATCTGTCGGTGCTCATTAATACAAACAGAGTATTCCATTTTATTGTTAAAATATCAGAAATGTTGAATTGTAAATAATACGCTGAAATATAAAATTGAGCAGCATGACGACTTAATGGTTAGCACTTTTTCCCAACAGCAAGAATATCCTGGGTTCAATCCCTGCCTGGGGTCTTTCTGTGTTGAGTTTGCATGTTCTCCTCATGTCTGCATTGGGTTTTCATTTCCAGTACTACAATTTCCTCCCACAATCCCAAAACATGCATGTTAGGCTGCCTTCAGGCCCAGACCTCCCTTTCTAAAAAGATGTGTGATCTCAATAGGACTTTCCCGGGTAAAATAATTATTCACAAGTAAAAATAGGGAGGGGGTTTTCACCCAGGAAGATGTCCCAACATGATCAGCCAAAGGTCAGGTCGTGCAAAAACAGATATTGTGAAACCCAAGAGCCACATCTGAGCCTCTATGGCAATTCAGGGGGTTTGCCAGGAAAAAGCTTCTTCTATCCCAAAAGGACATGGTTTTGTGTTTTGAGGTTTGGATTTGAAAATACCAGAAGATTTCTGAAACAATGTTTTTGGATTAAACCAGACCCAAGTAGAGATGTTTGGCCATAGTGCACAGCACCATATGTGGTGAAGACCAAAGTTTTAGATCCTCCCCACCCCAAACATACCACCACAGGCCCCGCCCCCCTGACGTTGGGTTCAGCCAGTACACCTTTAGCTGCTATTTGTTTATCAAATAACCTTCAACTGTGGAGATGTGAAAAACATCTAAAATCATTTTTAAAAGTGGCAAAATCATAGCGCATCTCTATTTGATTATGAATTGGATCAAAACAGTCAAACACTTAAAGCAAAATGGTGTTGATTAGGAGTGCAAAATTGAATCCGTTTGTTTTTAGCAATAATACTTAAAACTTATTTTCAGTTAGAACCACTCATGATTCTACAGACTATAAAAATCACAAATCAAACTTAGTTTTTCTTATTCACTGGCTCTGCACAGATTCTCAATATATTTTAATTGTTTTAAATGGCTATTTTCTACCTGAAAGTGTTTTTTTCCCCAATTTTTATAGAGAGATTATTTTTTAGTTAGTTTGTACTTAATCTCATTTTAAAAGGGAACATGCATTTTTTAAATCCCAGTAAAATGTTTTCTTCACATTTTCCCCTGTGGAAGTTAATGAAGACCTCCCTCTGTTCTGGTTAGCTCTCCCAAAAGCAGCTAGTGACACAGAGGACATTGTGCATTCCGCTGCTTCATGTTTTGGCTCTTTTGACCCCACTGGAATTTACTTTGAGACGATTTAAAGACAGTGGAAGTAACACTTACTGCAGCTAAACACTTAACAATACTTTAACTATAAGATCTCACATGTTGGGACACCCGACACAAACGAGTCTGTTTGAGAACATTTTTCTAGTTAAATTGAACAAATTATGGCTTTGTTTTTACACATTGCTGAAAGTCATCTGTACATTTTCTATCTGGTTATGATCATTGAAGCAAAAACCCTTCTCTAGACAAACAGGATGGACACATGACAACTTCAACTCTAAATGTCATGTGTGTAAAGTATAATTAGGATGGAACTCGGTTTTATTTAGTAGAATTGAGGGCCCAGCTCTACAACCATCCACAATACACAACATTAAGGAGTGGACTGATGCTATATATACTCTGCAGATCTACAATCATGGTTGCTGTGTGGTCAGGGAGAGCAGGGCTGTAATCTTTTTTTTCCCCCTTTTTCTTTTTCTCTGGCAACAGTTAGACATGTTTATATATGAAATACTTTGAGACCCATAGCTATCGCTCAAGTACTGGTCTGTTTAGTTCTTTTCAGAGCTGAAAAACAATAATAAAAAATTTCACAACTTCAAATATTTGACATTTTGTGGAAAGTTGTGCATTAATGATGACAGCTTTATATGCTGATTGTCTTACTGATAAAGTTTTCTGCTTGTAGCCAGTGTCACACGTGTTTCCTTTTTATCTGAGACTATTCTGCTCAGGGAAAAATTGACTTAAAAATTGACTGAGTTACCTGAGCAAATAGATGGCAACACCAAGTGAAAAAAATGATAGTAATTAGAGATATCTTTTCAATATCTGACCTGGGTCTGACTATGGTTTTTGTAAGAATATGAGAATATAACAGTATATTACAAATAAACAGTTTACCAATAATGTGAAATCATGCACCTGCAGCTCACAGTTACATAACTCTTTAAAATCAATGATTAAGAAGGCATCCACACAAACGAGGCTCCAAGTTATCCCATCTTTTAGAAGAGACAAATTTTCTTCCAAGTTGAAAGAAAAAATACTTTCAACACCAAAAAAAAAAACACTAATTCTATTGAGCCACCTGGTAAGTGTGAAAAATTAGGTGAGAAACAGCGAAGGGACTAAAAAACTAAAATAAAAATGTCAGTGTGTGAAAAGTAGTTTGCCCTGCAGGAACTATAACTTTTGTTTTTTAGTTCCTAATTTTTACAAGTGAAGTTTCTCTGTGGGTGCAAAAGGAACATTGCAGATCATTTTATGGCACTAATTCAAAGAAAGAAAAAACGTTTCAACTGTAATGCTTGCCTAGCTGCAGAGTGTTGTAACCTAATCACTCAGTATATGACTTTCACATTTGTAAAACTTAACATTCTGTAGATAAGCATAAAGACTGAATATTTATAAGCCTTTAGACTCTCTCTCTCTCTCTCTCTCTCTCTCTCTCTCTTTCTCCTTCTCCCTGATGGATAACTTGCACATTCTGTTCCTGAAATATTCCAGCTTGGGTTATGTAGAACTGCACCAACTCTGTGTCACTGTCATTGTCATTTCCAGTGGACAGAAAAAAAGAAGACATCAGCAAAATGTTTGTTTTTCCCTCATCTGGTTCAGCTGGGAAAACAGACCTCATCCCATACTGTCACAGAACAACTCTCTGTCCACACAGTTTTCTTTTACATAAAGATGGAAATGTCATAGATGGAAAAACATAGTCTCTAAATTTAACTGTTTTTGCTTCTTCATTTATTCAAAATCAGAGTATGTAGTTAATGTCAGCTTTGGGTCTTTTCTGGCATCTTTTGGTTGAATGGGTTGCTTTGATCAAAAATCCTCTCCCACCTCCCTCTACCCTCACACACAGCATTTTACTCATCTTTATTTAACCCATTTACTTATTCTTACTGTTTTTCCTTTTTTTAACTGTTTTTTTCCCCAAGCAGACTTCCCTCCTCCCCCTGCTCTCACACTGCATTATTTACAGTGTAGAAATGCCTAAAATTGCCTGCCACTACTTATTATAAGATGCATTCGTCAAGGGCATGGATTAGTGTCTGGCTCTGACAGCCCCAATGCATCTTGGGAAACACATAAAGAGGGGGCAGGTAGAAGCAGAAGATGTGGTAGGGAGGGTTCTTCATCCCTCTGTCCACACTCTGTGTGGTGGCATGAGGTGCTAAACGCTAGGTTATGCAGAATAACCTTGGTGGCATGCTGCAATAATGACATCACAGTCTCTATGGCGCTGCATCGCCAGACGTCACAGCTGCTGCAGCAGGAAGAGGCTGATATACATCTCGTGTTTTTGTCCTTGTAGCCTCACTGCTCTCCTCATTTCTCTCTTTCTTTGCTGTTTCACGTTCCTTCTTCATCCCCCTCTGTTTCCGTAAAGCTCCAGTCGTACTGTAGCCTTTTCTCTCAAGAATCTTTGTTCAGTTTAAACCCTTAACACAATGAAGCAGAAGCGTCACAGACAGATGTGTCTCTCTGAGGTTTTTTTTCTCACATATACATAATTCCTGTTTTTAGTGCAAACTCTTTACAAACCTGTCTTTATATGTCCTGTTTTTTCATCTTTTCCTAATTTTCAATCAACCTTATACTCAGATGCTCGGCAGCTGCTCACTTTGACTTTTTGGAAGAGGGTTATGTGAACATATGTTGCTATGTACTACTTTTCTTCATCTCTTCACCCTAATCCACAGGCTTTGCTGGAGCAGCTCCTAAGGATCCCTTTGACAGTTATCCATAATTTATAAGAAACAGGTGACCCGTCAACGTACTGCAGTGCTTTTACGGTTCATCGTGCCAGCTCTTGTCCTGAATGCCACCAAACACTCACATAAAGCCTAGATAAACAACAAAGCTCAGTAACAGCCCTCATCACCCCCCTGCCAGCTTTGCCAAGCCAGGCTATCTCCACACTTGAGCCTGTGATCAGTGAGATGTTGTACCTGTCAGTCAAAATGTCTGAACTCTCAGGGCAGCTGTCAGCTGCTCATCAAGACAAAGTCACTGTAGACATTCAAACAAACAATGTATATGTGTATATATATATGTGTGTGTGTGTGTGTGTGTGTGTGTGTGTGTGTGTGTGTGTGTGTGTGTGTGTGTGTGTGTGT
>JAVKLF010000152.1:11592491-11607465 GCA_034783495.1 Millerichthys robustus | reverse complement strand
TTAAAGGAAAGACTCTAATTGGACTTTTGTGTTTTTTATTTTTAGCACATATCAAGTCGAAGACATCGGGATGGCATGGCAGGAAAGCCTAACCCTCTCCTCAGCCGACACAAGAAGCACAGAGGAGCTGATCTGACGGTAACCTTTCCTCAGATCCACTGAGCACATTCACATTATGTTTCTTTTGTCTTTTAATTTTTAACCTTTTCAAACAAATCCTTATTTATGCTCTCCTTTTTCTTCACTTTGTGTTTTTAGTCTCCTCTGACCTTCTCTAAGGATCTCACCAAAGCTTTGGGTGCGGGGCTCTTGCCCAGCCCGTTGGCTGTTGCTGCAGCGATGGCAGCCGCAGCGACCTCGAACCCGCTGGCTCTGCGTGCAGCTGCCCCCACGCCTCACCCACACGCTCACCACCTCTTGCAAGGCCCACCACTCAGCCACGCCATCCTGAGACCTGCTCCTGGTCCAATCCGTACCGCCCACGGGCCAATCCTCTTCTCTCCTTACTGACGCATCATCCTGTCACTCCAGCCAGTCAGGAAGCTTCTACTCCAAAAAGCACACTGTGAAGCTACAAACGTGATCAGCGAAGAGCAACTGATGAGTGTGGGGGGGTCGTCAAAAAAATCCAATAATTTTAATATCGGACCGATAGAATAGCAAAAGGAAGGAATAGTGTAACGGAGTATTTTGTCTAATTTTTTCCCTTTACCTGAGAATCTCCATTCACTTGACCTTTTGTTCCAAAAGACTTGATAGATCAGTAGATGGAAATAGAAAAGAAAAATTCATTATGCATTGAACTCTCTTGTACATTTTTCATCTCTCCTGGTTCCTCCCTTGCACTTTGACCATGTTGTGGTCACCTCAGTATACAAAAAAGAATTCAAAAATAAAAAAAAATGACCACATGCAGATATTTCTAAACTTCAAACCTTGCATAGTGTTACATTATTATTCTGGGAAAGCGGGGTGGGTTCCCCTGTTGTCACGGCTTGACGTGTTCTTCTCATCCTATGCACCTCAGAAAAACAAAACTAAAAATAGGAAACAAAAACAAGACAATAATGTTATGTCAGTAGGGTAGCTGCTTCCACTGGTCTTTGCTGTATGCACCACATGTAGCCATGGCCGCCTCCAAAGTACTGTACACGCCTCGCTCTGCCGTCAGCAGCTCTTCAGTTTGTGGCACTAGGCCCTCTCTAGATGCAACATGACTTGCTGACAGGCAGGTGGTACTCACATCTGAACATGTCTATTTGAGCGCAACAAAAAAAAAGGGACTTTGATCGGGGAGGGGTGGGATTGCACTCCCCTCTGTCATTTCCTGGGGAGGTGACGTGAGAGTAGGGCTGGCACGGGATGGATTGACCACAGGCAGCATGCAGACACACTTAGTTCTGAACAAATCCGCATTTTAAAATAGATGCCAACAAAAACTGCTACAGGGCACATCTGCCAGCTTTCATAACAGTCAGAGAAAGACTTCAGCAAAGGCGAATATAGACACCAGAAGTCACACATTGTTACATGCAGTGCTGCTGTGTTTTATACATGATTTTAATGTTCAGATTAGATAGAGTTCAATGGAAAGAATCATCAGCTATGGTATTTTAAAATACCATACTAGAGAAAGCATATTTGGTATTTTCACCCGTGGTCTTTGTTCTCAGGCTGAATTAGTACGTAGGTGAGCAGATATGACTGAAACTTGACCCTGTGTTCTGATGTATTTTATGTTGTTTCTGCATGCATCCTTGCAATGAGAATTCTTTTCAGGGACGGGCTATCACAACTTCAAGTTGACCCCTTTTCATTCCTGCACAGTCCTACTCTTCAACTCGCTGATGTCCAAATGTTTGTTTGTACTCGGTTAGAGAAAGCGTGTTGCTGCAAAAGCATAGTACTGAAAGGTAGCAAGATGAAAGACAACATTCTCTGAGAAATTATCCTGAGCTGGAGTGACAACCGAGCCAGAAACCAAGGGGAGCTGCACAGAGTGGAGAGCTGAGAGGCCCAGCTCAAGGCAACCTATTGATACTTCCTGTCTTATAACTGAAAGCCATGAAACGCGCCATGATTTGTTTTCCTTTACAAAGACTGGTGAGCACTTTGTTCTTATTTCGGTTAGGACCGTTGATTTGTGTTCTTATCGCACATTTAACAAAAAAAAAGTAAATAAATGAGCAAAACACATCAAAACTATTTTTGTAGGTAGGAAATGTTAAACTCATTCATGAAGGGAACCGAAGAAGGGGGTGCTTTTCTTATAAGTAAGCTAGAATGCTAAAAAGTAGGGAGCCACAAAGTTAACTAAGTAACAGCTGATTCGTTTTGTTCAACAGTGTGACAATAACACCCCTTTTTGAACACAATGTACACTGTGCCCTTTCATGGAGAAGCAATGAGCTCTAATGTCTTACCTTTGTCTGAATATTGCAATGCAATGAGCAATTTTTTATCAAAGTGACTTGTTTTCATTGTGACGTTGTCTTTAGTCATGTGTAAACTGGGAGCATGCCAGTTCTTTTCTTCCATGTGGAGTCCAGGTCCTCTGTAGGATATTCAGTTAGGTATAGAGACGCAGCTTAGCACAGGGACCGACCCTTCATATTAAAGGGTCTTCTTATTTAAGGATTCTCTGCTTAGGGAACAGGGTACAACACCAAAAACCAAGGGATTGCAACCAGATGATGTTGATGCTGTTTTTTAATTTAGATTTTCTAAGTTGTATTTTTGTTTCTTTTTCTGTCTGTGAGAAATGTGTCTAAGTGAAAACCCAGAGAAACATTATCAATGCCATTACTTAAAGAAGCAACTGGCGTAGTGTCAGCTTCCACCATTGTGCTTTTTTTTTTTTGTTGTGAAAAGTGATCTTCTGAGTTCATTTAGTGAGTGAAACACTCTTCCAGAATTAGTGTTTGCCTTTTTTTTGGTGTGTGTACCATTCTAATATGTCATAGGATTAACTTTTTGACTCCACATCCCCTACACCCAATACGAGGCAACCTGGATCTGGACAAAAATATGAGTCCAAACATTGTTGGGTTTGAGGGGAATTGATCAGTAACCAAGGGTTCGATCAAAAAGGGTTGATCAAAACCCAACCTAATCAAAGTATCTGTTTGATTGGTCAGGTGAGCACCACTGATCAAAAAGTGGCAAATGTCACCGAATCATCGTCATTGTTCATATTTGGGAAGTAAATATCAGATTTTCAGGACCTCTGTTAGCTACATTTAGGCTCCTACAGCCTTAGCCTTATTCTGTCCTCAAGTCTCTCTCAGAACCGAGATAGAGAGATAAAGAGGTTATGGTGTGAATATGTCTTGCCAACAAAATTATTTTTGAAATTCATTGTCAGAGGGGTAAAGAGTTTGTATGGCGAATTGTAGCAATACCTGACTCATTCTGGCTACTCTTGTTTATTGCAATAAGAACATGAACTAATAAATGTGTATGTGAGTAAAACATAAATGTAATTTAAATGAAAAAAAAAGATACTTTATGGTAATTACTATTGGTATCAAGCAAAACCATGGTGGAAAAAAAAGTTAATGTCAATAAATCATTAAATCAATTGTTTGTGGAGTTTTTATGAATCCATTGGTTTGTGCATTGTGTCAAATTATAAACAGAAGTTGGTCATTCATGCATATAATAATTCAATTCAAGTCTTGCTCAAATGAATTCTTTAGAATATCAGAACATACAGTAATATTTATGTTACTCTAAAATGACAAAGGCAGCAACATTGTGTAAATTATCTACTAAAAAGCTATATTTCCTAATAAAATTAAATGATACTAGCAGATTTTTGTAAATTGGAGTCATGTTCCCTTGAACTTTACTGAGAAACAATCTTTCAACTTTAGTTTGAACTTATTATAAAAACAACTTTGAAAAGCAAATAGAAAACTTATAACACAAGAGTTTATGTATTATCATCATAATGTTGTATATATTTTTAAATCCTCATGTTCATGCTGCTCTCCTTCTTAATGATTGTAATAAAACCTAAATGTTTGAACTAGACTTCACCAGATTGTTTTTGTTTTGTTTCAACCCCACAATTCAAAACAATTTTCAGTTCTCCATGAATAAAACCTGCTTTGTATTGAGTGAAGCATCTTAAACAACCAGACGCAGCTAACTGAGCCTTCTTTGTACTGCCCGATGAAAAGCGGTATTGAACTCTCCGTGAAACATTTCTGAATAACAGGTTTTTTTTCCCCTCTGTTCGTTTTACCACATTCCCCAACAGAGACATGGCAGCAGCTTCCTGCAGTTATACACAACAAATCCACTAGATGGTCCCACTGTGATACCTGGGAAACAAATGATTTTAAAAGAAAGCAGCATAGTTCAATTGTAAAGAGCTGTGCACCCAAGCTATTACAATGAAAACTGAGGATGAAAAGTTTTGCAAACTGATTTTAATAGAACACACATGAAAGGTACTAAATGAAAACAGCTCATTACACGCAGCAGCACTTTCAGATCTGCACAGAAAAGTCACGGATAAACGAGACAGATGGTTGCTATGTTATCGGCGACATTGTAAAACTAAATGAGCCATACAATTTGCTGCCATTTAAGATATAAAAGGGGGGAAAAGATTGTTACGTGGTTGGTATGCTTTGATAAAATGCTGCAGTCTTGGATCATGATTTTTTACATAAGCTCTACATGAATTTTTCGAACATTTGTGTTCCCAATTCCAAACATGGGAATATGCAAAAAGAAATAAAATACCTACACTGGCTATTTTAATTTAGCAATTTTATAATTTTATAATGATTTAGGAAAGGCAACTTACCCTTCAACAGTGTAAAATGTTAGATAATCAAAATAAATCCAAAATGTTCAGTTTTATTTCTACTGTTTTCAACACTGAAGTTTGTTTTACCAGAGGAATTGGTTATAATGCAGAGAAAGCGGTTTGCTCACTCACTGTTTCTATATATTCTTTGTTCAACCTTGTTTTTTTTTTACTGGAGCTTAAAGGCAGGGCTTGTTTTGCACTATAAGAGACATAACCAGCAGCTCTTGAGAGCTATGTGGCAATGATGAGATCATGGTCAGATATGAGCGGTAAAATGGAAACTGAAGAGGAAGCGACACGTACCTGAACTCTTCTCTAGATGAAAATCTGCAGCTGAGATGAATAAGGTTTTGTGGTTTGTCATACTCTTTCACTGCCTTCTTCTTTCTATAAGGTGTTCTTGTAGGTTTTTGTGTTACATATCAATGTGCCAAAGGAAAGTATGAGATTGTGTCAGGACATGTGGGCCTAAATAGCTAAGTCAAAGAAGGCAATTCTTGGATCCAAAAAAGGCAGTAAACCAACAAATGACTAAAATAAATGGCTCAATATAAATAAAGGGAATGCAACAAAAAGCAACTACCGCCACCAACTGATGAGATCAAACACAGCCTGGGATAGGTGATTACTGATTGCATATTCCAAATGAGGGACAGGTGTGAGAGGACCTGTGGGGCTGTGGAGGTGTTCTGACTCAAGCAAGTATATAAAAGAGAAGAAATACACTGAACGCAAAGAAACAGGTGTAAACCAAACAAAGAATTTAATTCAGGTAACAAATCCAACACAAAAATCCCACCATCTTCACAAATGAATCTGTTTTACCTCAATTGTTGTATTTTTTTTTCATTTATTTGTTATTTTATGTATTTACATTGCATGACACAGTGCTTTACAGAACAGTTGTGTATACTGATCACAGAGCATCATTCGAAGTTGTGGACCATTTATTAAAAAGTCATCACCATAAAGGGGATAGTTCTTTTCTTTTGGAGATTGGGTTATGTGAAAAGGTCACAAACACTCAACTACAGTAATCTGAGAAGCAACAGCAGCAAACTGTAACCGTTTTGGTGCAGTCTGGGGGGCTTCCAGCAGGAAGTTCATAAAAAACAGAGTCCAAAAAAAGAAAAATTTCAAGGAATAATTTCCTCCTCTTTTTTGTTACCTTGTAAGTTTTTGCACAGTCAGTCATACTATTTAATTTCCAGTGTTACATTTAAAAAATTTTAAAAAAAGACTGTTGCTCTTTTATAACAGCTTAGAGTAATCCTGACAGCTGTGATGAAACAATATACACACTTGAGCCTATAGCATGTCTACTACAGACTCATAACATGACCGAAGGGAATGACAATGACAATTTCTCAGTATATCATGACTATGTTTCCTTATGTGTACTCAATGTAAACAGAATATTAGACTTAGAAATAAACTGTTCTTCATCAGTTTTATACTGTGAAGTCATGTTGTTAAGATCTCTGAGTCCTTATTTTCTTATGAGTCTCATGTGTGAACTTGTCTGCACAATTAGGGATTAGACAGATCTACTCTAATGTACCCCCATCTAAACTCTGATGCTGGCTGCAGGACCCTGCAACAAGCCAGATGATGCCTCTCTCTTTCTGCATGGAAGACGTGGTGTCCAATATTTCTATCTTACAGATAAAAACAGATGAATTTACTCAGTTTTTCATATGATTATGTTGAAAATGTTTCAAAATCACGGGTGAAATGTGAGTTTCCTGCTGCACACATTATATTATCGCTTACCTCCAAAAGGTGTGTGTGTGTGTGTGTGCGTGTGTGTGTGTGACAGTGTATGGCGGTGGGGTTGATACACGTGTGTATGTGTTTGTCTGCTACCAAAACATTTTATAAAGCACAGAACAGATTTAAATGAATTTCTCAGACTAATCATTGGATGTACATTTGCAACTGATTAATGTTGATTCAAGATAGCCACCATGGCTCAGTGGCCTTAAACACAACTGGCTACAACTCAGTCAATGTTGGAGATACTGAGCTAAAATGTGGTGATGTTGTAACTAAGCATCATCTTCAACTCATACCCTTAGTGTTAACTGAAATACTGCACGAGTATCACAGGCAGGAGGCAATAAGAGCATCTGCAAAAAAGAGCATTTATTAACAAAAAGCTTCTCAAGGGAACACGAAGAACCAACCATATTGGCTAGAGGTACACGGCACAATGAATGAACAAGGACAGGGAACTAAATAATGTTTAAAGACACACTAAAGAGGAGTAAATGAGAACCACCTGGAGGAGACACATGAGGAACAGGTGACTGAGGGCGGGGCTAAAGCAAAGACTGACAGATGACACAGAATGGAAAAACACAGGGAACCAAACACCAGGAGAACGTGACCAAGAGCTTGTGTCTGTCACCTTCTCATTTCTAGGCCTTTATTTGAACATGTTTTCATATGTGAAGTTCATGTAGATGTTTTTTTGTTCTTGTAAGGGTAGTTTGAAAAAATATGCTTTTATTTGCCAGCTTTAAGTTTGAGTTGCATTTGACTTTCAGAAGTGTTCCTGTAACAAAGGGAGTTGAAATCTAGCTTATTTTCAGTGAAGCCCAAGAACCCAAAAGAACCCAAAGATCACCGTCAGTTTGTAATAGTTTTCTTCTTTCTCTAGATTTTTGTATCGTGTTTCATTATAGAACATGGAAAAGATTAGCAACTTAATGTATAATGAGAAACATTTTAAATAATTATCCTTTTTTGTGGCAAACTAAAAAGTCAAGTCCTTTTAGGTTGGTTTTATTCATTAAATAAATATTTTAGAAGCAAATACATTTCATTTGTTCATTTTTTTTGTTCATGGGTTAATTGGTGCTGCATAGGCTGTCCTGTACTTCCAACACAGGGCGAGCAATGCTAATCATGTGATCAGGATGCAAACTGTCAAAAACGTCCATCTGATTACACATTAGACACAGAGTGAGGGCGTCAGGACACCATCCGTTATGTTCTGGCTGAGGTTAATTCAACCGTGGGCTGTCCTGTCTGCCAGCACAAACGCAGGTTCAGGTGCAACAATGAGGAGATAATTAGTCCAGAGAAGGCAAAGAAAATGCAGTGGAACAAATGAGCCTGTGTTCTCTTTTCCTTAAGTAGCTGAAAATTGTGCCGAGACCAAAATGTAGCTGTTATCCTTTACAGATGTGCCGGTTGTCTGTTTTTTAAATGTTTCAGGTGATAAATGTTGGTGGCACTGCTTTGGTTTGTTACGCTCAAGTTAATATCTAAAATACCAGTGTTGGCTTACTGGAAAACCGTCCTCATCAGCACAAAAAGCTTTTCTTCTTTATTTATTTATTTTGGAATCACATCTACTTCAATTTCATTCAGATTTTCTGATGGTTTTTTATTATTATAATTTTATTTTTTTATGTTTTTACCATTTCAGGAAACATCCTACCAATCAATGTAGAAACCTCCAGACACAACGCGGACATAAAGCAGTAAAATGAGTCGACTAAATAATAACTTGCTTGCCTCTGGGAAATTAATTTTATTTAGAGAGAATCACAAAGTCATAAAATGGTTGTTAAGGGTCACAAAATCACATTACCTCAAATTATTTAAATTTCTTTACAACGTCAATATAGGGGTTAACGTGAACTGGGATAAAAAAGAGAAACAGGTCAATTTTTATTAATAATATAGCTAAAACATATCAGTTTGTTTGAAAAGAAAAGCTCCTGCAATCTGTGAAATTGTTTGTTGCTTACAGTCCTGACTGTGAAAGAAGATTCTACCAAAGTTTTCAGGCTAAGCTGACGGCTATGCAGCAGCTTAGCTGCGTCTGCACCAATCCATCTCAAGACAAAATGCTCCGATGTGAGGGAATGGTCTGTAGTCCTTCATGCAGGAGTGGACAGTTGAGTCAAAATGCCCTTCAGCTCTGACAAAGAGCTGCCCATAAAAGAAGTGGGTATTAGTTTTGATCAGTGAGTTTGGGGTCTTTCAAAAACAGAAACATATTATAGATAAAAATGTCTGAAGCGTACTTTCACATTTATTTGCTCTTGAACAAAATACATAGTTAAAAATAAAAAGTGAGCTTCTCAAATACTTATCCAATACCAAGAACTAAAAGTGTGTGTTTTCAAAATGGACTAAAAAAATATGATGGGCAAAGCTAAATCATTGTTTAAAAAACAGATTTGCTTTTGTCTCTTGGCTAACCAATTATGTTTATCTCAAGTTTTTTGGTTTTCTCTGCAATCGTTATATTTTTGTTCTGATTTTAATTTTTTTAGCAATTGTTTTTAACTTTGCTTTTAAATTCAGCTTACCGTTGAAACATAGCAATCTGTAATGTTTTTACAAAATTCCATTCATGGATTTGTTTTTGGTCAATTATGTGGACATGAAAATAACTTCAGTGATTATGTAATGCACTCTCAAAGCATTTTGTGTAGCCATCAAAAGGTATTGACAAGTTTTGATTGGCAGAAAATTCATAGAGTTTATTTAGAGTTCAGAAATGTGGTGTACAATTTAGTTCACCTTTATTTTATTCGTTCTAAACTTGGAACAAACTCCGAAATCAGCAACACACTTGTAAAGGTTTAGTGTTGAGGACCTGCCTGGAAAACAAAACCTGGTCAAATAATTACTTAGTGAAGCAACCATGGGCAATAAGTTTTTGCTTTTTTTAATGACAGAAACCAACAACCTTAAAAAAAAATGAGTGCCAGAAAATAAAATAAATCAAAGGACTACTTAAACTTCTGGACAACAGGCGTACAAATCTGCAAAACTAGGACCTGAAGTCCACTAAGAACATGGGATGACTAACTTCAGGTGGGTTTGGAGAAAATAATAAATAAATTGCATTGAACTAATTAGAAGAAATGCACAAAAGTGTAGATGAACAATCTCACACATTACAAAACTCTTGCAGTATTCATTTTGTTGTTAATTTTAACTGCCTGTTTACACGCAACTTTGCTATTAAAATTCCTTTGTGCTAAATGAAACATTATCTTAACTCAAAGACTGCTTCATGGTATAGAAAGCTGCCCTTTCCTTTTTGAACTGGTGATAAGTACGGCTTTTCTGCATCAAAAGGAGTCTCCTGTGGTGGTTCAGGCATCTGATTAGGATACCTCTTGGGGGCCACCCCCTGGAGGTTTCCATTGGGAGGAGACCCAGCGACAGAACTCACAGGAACGAATATATAACAACTCTGGTCTAGGAGCACTAGGGATGCCCCAGTAGGAGGAGATTGTAGCTGGGGAGGGGAATGTGTGGGTTTCCCTCCTGGACCTGTTGCCTCTCTGACCAGTGGCAAGCAGAAGAAAATGCAGGCATGGTATTTTATACCGCTTTAACGTGAAAGAAGGCAGGAAACACACCTAAGTGGCATATACAGTACATTGCTCTGTGAAAATTATAAATAAAAAAAATAAACTGTTGGCAAAGCATCATGAACTAACAAGCTAATATAAAACACAAGGACTAGAACACAGAGAAAAGAGAAAACACAGAGAAACCAGAATATATGAGGAGAAATGAAGCTAAACCATGAGACCTGACATCCAACATAAGAAACAGAGGACCGTTTAAATCCGTAGGGATGATCAACAGATGACTCTAATTAGCAGATGTGGGACAAGTGTGCGGGACACTAGGAAACAGGGTAAGTTTAGGGAAAACAATGACAAAATAAAAACCTGGTTGGCAGCAGGGCTGGCTAACGGCATAAGCAGTTTAAGCAAACGTTAAGAAAGCCATCCATCCCATCTATGGGGCGCCACAAACGGGGGATGAAATTAATATTTTATAACTTTTTATCAGAATATAGTTTATTATTCTGTGGAATTAACATTGTTTACTCAAATTTATGAAGTTAACTTGTTCTGTGGTTTTCTCAGCCTGCTTTGTCACTACAAGAGGTTACATGGTGCAGAGGATATTTTGTGATAAAAGTATGCTAAATTGGGTTCAAGACTAACTATTGTTCCTCAGAATTTAATTCTATCCATCCATTATCTGTTACCCGCTTCTTCCTTTCAGGGTCACAGGTGCCCATATCCTGCTGTCACAGTGCGAGGGGTGAGGTACATTCTGGACAGGTCGCAATTTAGAGTTACCAATTAGCCTAACAGTCGTGGTTTTGGGCTGCGGGAAGAAAACCAGAGTACCTGGTGGAAACCCACGCAAGCACGGAGAGAACATGGAAACTCTAACCAGAAAGGTCCCTGGTCGGGATTCGAGCCGGTGACCTTCTTGCTGGGAGGCAACAGCACTACCTACTGATCCACCGTGCCGCCCCAGGATGTAATTAGTAAACAAAATTTGGATAATGAGTTTATTTAATTTGGTATGTGAATGTATGTAAATTGACAGTGAGATTTAGACAATTGTGCAAGGGGTGCCACTTCAAATCTTGCCTAGGGTGCCAAATTAGCTAGGGCTGGCCCTGGTTGGCAGTAAGGTAATGAAAACTTGAAATACGCTTTTTTAAATTCTGGTGATTTTGTTATTGAAGTTTCCATCCACCTACTGTTATAAAAGCCATATATTAAAATCAGTAATAGGGAACCAGCCATGATTTTGCAAGGCTTAACTTTGTGTTCATAAAGAAACTTTTAAAAGCTTGTATGGCAGTATGTGACTGAGCAAATAATTTAGCAGGGATTTGGTGTTTTTATGATCGGTTTTGAGGCTAATTAAAGTACACTGATTATCAAGTCATTAGACTTCAGCAGCAGATCCGGCACAGCTTTTTGCTGTTGTACGTAATTAACCAAAAGGCGCTCTGTGTCACATATGTCTTCCCATGAACGTTCTATTTTAATGTCTTTTTTATTTGAGTGTAAACCCTCGCAGCATTTGAGGAAATGAGGGTGGTAAAAATGATTGTTTGGGTGAGTGGGAGACAGGAGAAATAGTGTCACTGAGACTTAACGGTCAGACACTATGTAAAGTGAAGGATGGAGTGCCAGAGTTAATTAGAAAATGACTCACTTGATGGAAGAAAACAAATAATGCTGTCATTCAGAAGGATCCTCTTTTGACAGCCACTCACTAATGACCCATCATTCTTTGCCCACATGGTTCTCTTTGTATTTAGCAATATCTCACTATTCAAGCTCACCTTTATTTTGAAATGTATAAAAAACAGAAATTGACACAAATAAAATGAATGTGCAGTAATTTAGAATGTCTCTCAAAGGGTTAATTTTCTCAAAGTACATGAACATTTCATTGCTTTTTATCCTGTCCAGGTTCAGCATATCTGTCAGTTTTAATGGAAATTGGTGTTTCTTTTTCTGATCTGTCTGACATATTATGAGACAAACAGACAGATGAATAAACATCACTCACCACGTCCCTCCACTTCGGCTCTCACCTTGGCGAAGGAATTACAATCTACAATGACAGCAAGTCAACAGATCAGTTTGAAAGCCTGTCAAATGTTTTTTTACATGACGTGTGAAACTGAAGTGGAAAAGTCAGCAGTCAAATTTGATAAAATTCTGTTTCATTGAAGTAGTCAAGATGTGGAGAGTTTTTCTATTTAAAATTTTTTTTTCAATCAAAAAACTGCTTTTGCTGTTCATCCTAACAAATATCCCTAACTGATTTGTCAGCGAGATGTTTTGGAGAGGATGTGCTAATCTGTCATTTATGAGATTGTTCAGATCTTTTAAAGTGAGGTTCTGGGGTTATAAATAATTAACATTTTTCCTGTGGTGAAAAAATAAATAAAAAACTGTTATCACTTCCTGTGCCCTTTAAAACAATACTTTGCCTTACCCCCATTTGTGCCCTGCCTTTGTTACCAACTTGGTCTTAAAACTAAAGAAATCCTAAATTATGATGCTAATTTTATGGTTATTTGCTTTGCCGGCATCAGCTAGCTGTGGTGCAGAGCTGTGTGCAGCCTGGGCACACAAGGCAAAGATATAATCTTTCTGCTAAAATAACCCTGTAATGTAAAAGTCTATCAAGGTGTTCAAATGAAATGGTCTTTTTTCTCTGAAGTGAGAACCTTCAAAGAGTTATCTACAACTGATCAAATTTAATTGTTTATAACCTTTATCATAGAACCACATTTGAGGCCTCCTAATAATGGCTACATTTCTCCTAATGATGCTTTGTGATTAATCATCAGAAAGTGGTGCTGCTCTGTACAGCTGGGCATCTATTTCTAGCCAATTTATTATCATAAGCAAATCAAAGAACAATCATTCTAATCATGAGATGGCACTGACGGATAAAAACCACATTATGCGATTGTGCCAAATTTATAATGAATTATAATGCACGTGATTATCGGATAGTCCTGTATAATGAGTTTATAATGTCCTCCCAATGCTCGCAATAGACTCAAAGTCTCCTCCTCCCAGTGTCTTATCAGTTTTTATCATAGCGGGCTGTCTCCGACATCCTTTCGCTCAAACAGACAGTTTCTCTAGTAAGTGAGGTGGAACAAAGGTGAAGTCCATCTGCCATGCCAGTGACGAACCTGAAACACAATCAGCAATTCTACATGGATTGAGCAATTCAAGTCTGGCCTATCAGACATGGTGCCAGATTTATTTACCTGGACATCTCATATTGTGAATATAATCTCTTTACCAACCCCAGCCTGGCTGTTATGGATGGCACTTGTCATTTACAGAGGACAGCCAAGAGCCATCAGTGCATGTGCATGTGTGAGCAAGTTGTATAGAAGTGAGCATAAGTGTGTCAGTGGGGGTATTGAGAGGGTGGTGTTACAGCTCTTAATTATCTGTCCATGGTTCTGTTAATGACAGAACATTACACTGTGTTTAGATATAACCAATAAAAAAGGAAAGAAGAAACGAACAGGAGAAAGTCAGAGTTAAAGTGAAGTGATCCCATGGCAGTACACTAATATAGATCAGACACAAAGCAGTGGTCAGATAGGATAAGCTGAAATGCAGTCATTTCCTCAGAAATTTAATAATTTTATCAGGCAGCTGTCATGTCATTGCTTTTCTTGTTTAACTTAGAAGGAACTGGAAATGACTTAATGAAAGAGGAATATTCCATAACATGCATGGTGACACTGAAAATAAGATCTAATAATGTTAAAGCTGAAGCTGAGGTCCTATCATCTCCTCCCTGACTTTCTGTTTTAAACTGGTCCTCTGAAGTTGGCTGATGCCTTCATTTTCACAGCTTTGCCAATGAACAGAGTTATTATTTTATTTTGCTGTATAAAACACATCACATTAGATCTGTGTGACAAATAAAACTGATAGGTCACAAACTTAAAGACAGCTTATGTTGCACTCAACACGCAGGGATCCTCCCTCATCTGCTGCCTGGTTCACGTAGCATCTGATATTGACAGCTGTCTTTGCAGGTGGTGGACCCATGTGGAGTTGGCTTCCTGTTTTCTTTATTTGTTTGTTTGTGTATTTATTTTAGGCTTGGCTTGGCTGAGCCTCAGGACACAAAGCTCAAACACAAGACAGTTTACACTATACTGTCTTTGAATGAAACTAGCATTTCTGCTAAAGCATTTATATGGCAGCTAAGCTTTTTTTTTTGTTTGTTAGTTTTTTCTGAACCCAAAACCTTTTGAATCCATGTCATAGAGTGGATGTTTTTGGAAGTAAGTACACCATTACGCAGCACATACCATAGTTTGCGTCAAATTACAATCATCTTAAGGGAACAGTACAATATTTTATCCTTTCCTTTCTTTTAACCCTGCCTGACGTGGAAACTACAACGGATTTAAAAAGCACAGCATTCTCAATAAAATAGAATGTTTTATGTTAATTTGCCTCAATCAACAATTAAAACACACTAACATTTCCAGAGATTGTTCATATGTAAACAGGACATTGGAGCCAATGCTCCTCCCCATCAAAAACATTCAGCTGAGGCAGTTTGGAGAGCCTTTTAGAATGCCTCATTAAAGCCTCACCCTGAAGGCTTTACTGGCACTCACTGAGAAGAAAGACCCTGGATCTGTTTGTCTCCTGATCATAGCGATTGGGATGGATGGCCAGTAGTACCTGTCTCACTTTTCTTCCCAAAACAGTTATTTTCCATCCATCCATTATCTTTTACCCGCTTCTTCCTGTTCAGGGTCACAGGGGTCACTGGTGCCCATATCCAGCTGTC
>JAVKLF010000152.1:11556104-11570076 GCA_034783495.1 Millerichthys robustus | reverse complement strand
TACATTACTTGATGCAAACGCATGTCTGAGGAAATAGAAATACGGACATATTTACATTACTTGATGCAAACGCATGTATGAGGAAATAGAAATAAGGACATATATATATTTCTGCATTTATTTCCGATTATGACAGGATCGGTCCTCCATAGAACTGGTGCAATAATAACCCTACTCCACCTGACTTCATTTGTCATGTGACAAGTGAAGGTGCAGATTTTACTCTTCTGTGCAGTGTATCTACTTTATTTATTTATTTATTTATTTATTTATTTATTTATTTATTTATTTATTTATTTATTTATTTATTTATTTCATGGGGGGGGGTTGTATAGTATTATTTTACTGTTATTTAAAATGTTTGATTATGACTCTGAGAGCTCTGCACAAGCATTCCAACATACCTGGACTGTTGGTTTTATACACAAATGGCAAAATAAGTACTTTGTACCTTTTGTGGAAGTTTTAGTTTGTTCTGGTATGTTCTTAGAGTTTTGTTTTTTTTTTGCCCTCACACACCTTTTCAGTCACATTCTTTCCTTAGAGATAAGTTGCCCCTGTAATCAGTCATTGTAAATCTTTCTAAAAGCAAAAACCTGTAGTGGAAAAAACTAAGATGTCAAATGTCTTGTGTTCAGGGTAAGAAGTCTTTTGAAGTACCTAAATTAAGCTCCCCCCCAGGTTTTCTTTATTAATGTGAAATTCTATTTAAAAAAAATAAAAAAATACTTTTTGTTTCTTTTTACTAATTATTCCAAAGCTTTTTAAATGTCAGCAAGATTCAGCCTGTATTTGTTTATTTGTATTGGTCAGTTGCGTGGAGTTATTACAGTCGTCGGTGTTTTGGTCTGGTACTGGGTGAATCTAGTCAAAACAGTAATTTCTCTCAGGCTGCACTACTTTTCTTTAGTTATCTTGTTCTCACTCAGCAGTTTGTTTTTCCACTGTGTCCTTGTAGTCTGAATAAAAGATCAGCACTGCAGGAAAAATATTTGGCTTTTACAGTGAGATTAAAAAGATTTGTTCCACAATAACACACATCATATTCGAATATATGTCGAATGTCAAGGATCATGCATTTACTTCCCCCCAACAATCAAACTTCTGATAAAGTCTTATCATGGCCTCTAAACGAGCACAATGAGGAAGAAACAAACTTCATATCCTTTCTATTCTGAAATAAAGTCATAAATCTTTCTCTTTGACATTTTGATTAGCTGTACTTCCGTTTTTTCTTTTTTACAGTTTACGTCTCCTGTCTGCAGTGACGGGAACTGCAGGCAGCTCCAGTTGATGTAAAAATGTTAGAATAAAGATCTGCTATTTAGTATCTGAGTCTTTATATTGTCATTGATGGGCTTTTAAAGGTGGAAGAACATCACAACATCTTAATCTTCATGGTTAACTTCTTTAGAATACTATTAAAATCATGTTTTAGTTCAAACTATTATTTTAAATACATATACTCAGCTGCCTTGCACATCAAAGTTTTTAAATACTGATCTTTGAATAGATGATTGCTCAGAAAGTCCTTTATTCCTAAATATTTGTCTATTACAAAAATTGTTGGGGGAGGAGCTGTTGGTAGAGCTGTTGCCTCTCAGTGAGAAGGTTGCAACATCTGCGGACCGTTCTGGTTTGAGTGTGTATGTTCTCTCTGAGCATACATGTTTTGTTTTTCTTTACCCGGGGTACTCTGGTTTCTTGCTACAAACCAAAAACATGAGTGTCAGGCTTCTTGATAACTCTAAAATGTCCTTAAGTGTGCGTTAGAACATGCTTAAGATTAGATTAGGGATTACTAGATAAGGGGATAGATCTGTTTGTGTCAGTAAAGGCACAAAAGTGGTTTCAAAGGTGCAATTTTATAAGTATTTATCCATACTATAGGTACATGGGCACTGAATGGAAATTAGCAGGGTACAAAATGGCATGAAGCCATTGATTCTTAGTCAAGTGTTGGAACAGAACTAGACTTCCTTTCCTGTCCTGATTTGGAATTTCAAGAATATAAATTGTGATTAGAACACCACATGGGTTCATTGCAGACACGAGTCACCAGCCCAGTGGCTCATTGTTACATGTGAATTGTTTACCAGCATATGAAGCATTTTAGTTTCAGGTTTCAAGGCGTGAAGTTTTGAAGCTATCCAATGAGATAAGCCCAGTCGGCATTGTAGGTGTTGAAACCTAAGGTCACCCACCCCTCATTAGATCAGCACTCAGTCATCTCCCCCAACATGACGAGAGGACAACAACAGGACACATTCAATCCCAGAAGCAATAGGCCATGAAAGGAAGGGAACAGTAAACACATGCAAATTACAAAGGAGGATTACATCATAGCATGTCCAACACATGAAGCATATGGCAACATGGCAGAAAGATGGATGAGGGTAATTCAAGCAGGGCTGCCAGATAGGACATGTCCAACTATCATTCTATTATTTTAAAGCTATCAAACTTTGAACACGACTGATGCAGTAAAGGTATTTGCATGAACAGAAACAAGGTAGGTTTTTTGTTGTTTGGTTTTTTAGATGCGTGGAAATTCCACAATGTATATTTTGCTATTTTTTTTTTTACTTTATCTTATCAATAGTACCATAATGCTATTGTAGCAATATAGTATTAATTGTACATCTGAAAACACTGACACAAAACAAATAACTTTTTATTTCATGAAAAGTTTAAGCCCATTCCATCTGGTTAGGATGGTTAGGGTGTCCGCCTTCCAAACTGGTTCCACAGGAGGAACCAGATAATTGAAACCGCTCTGCTTGTAATTCTGGTGAATCAAAACAAGATTAGTTTTCACACAAATCTGCTTGCTAGCTATCTTTAAAATGATTCAGAGCTCAGTCCTTTTTGGAGTGTAAAAAGAAACCAGTGAGAGACAACATAGTTAGAATTGTTTTCTGCTGATACTTATCAGAACTCGGGCTACAAATATCCTTGACTTTAGATTGACATTTTAGACTAGCTAAAGACTTTTGAACAACAAATATCAGACTTCTACAGTATTTTAAAAGGAATCCATCACAAATGCATAAATTAGGAGTGACAAATACACTTTCTTTTTACAATTTGAGAAAGGGTGTTTCTAATTTTGGAAATATCACACAGGCCAAATAAGGTGGTCATGAAAATTGGTTGTACTTGTGGGTTAATCCTGTTTTCCTTTGATTATTTTTTGCTTTTCCTCTTTCTATTCTTTCATTTGCCAAATCTGCTTTTTTGGTAGTGGTAGGGTAGAATTATGTTTTAAATCCATTAATTTTGTTTTTATTTACTGGTAATAGATTTCACTTGAAAAGTCTATCATCGATTTTGAATCGTGACTTGTCTTTAAGGGGTGATTATGGGTCCTGAATCTATTGTTCTAGACTATATGATGACCATCATGCAAATTTATGGATGGAAAAAAAACTTAAAATCTAACATGCAGTATGCTTAATCTAACTTGTATATCTTTTTTCCCCAGATGCCATGCAAATATAGAAAGTACTTCAGACTGAGTTCGTTGGCTGGACTATTGGTTTTAGTCTTATTAAATTTTTGGTGCCATTCCTCCAGCTCAGGAGTTGATATCCGTCCAAAACAAGGCAGTCTAAAACAGAAACACTTCAGTGAGAACATTGAAGACCTGATCGTTGGTTATCCTGACATTGCTTACCATATAAAGGAGGATGTGGCAAGGTTTGCATGTTTAATCTAGTTTGAGATATTTCTCATTTGTTTGTTTTTTTTTTGCTCCTCTGCAAATGTTCACTCTCCAACTTTTCACACAGCCATTTGGCTCAGAATGTATGCTCGTGCCATCCTGATGAAGAAACCTTTCACATACCGCTCTCCGATCTGCTCTTCCCACGCATTTGGGCCCACAACCTCCAACATGCCTTCCTAGAAAATCATCCTGATCCTGAGATTGTAAAGCATCGTAGAGCGCAGGAGTATGACAACTTTCAGAGGAGGTAAAGATCTAACAACGCGCTTTAAAGAAGTATGATTTTGTGTTTCACAGAATCACAAATCTCATTATCTGCACTTAAAGAAATGAATGAAGACATTGGTTTAAAACAAGATGACTCATTCTTTTTTAGTTCTTACGGAATCTGCACTCGAGAGTTTAAATGATTTTGCAACATTTTTCAAGGCAAACATTTTGATTGCATTTTCAAGCTTACAATATCAGAATTTCAGTGTACAAAAGCATTACTTTAAAAAGAATTTATGGTTAGCACGTTAGCACCGCGTGCTGCATTAAACTGTGATAGTATTACCTCAGCAGTCTAATGGGTTCCCCAAACTGATAGTTAAACAAATCATCCCGATTGTGTGGCAATGAAAGAAGGCCAAAAAATAGTTTAAAGTCCTGACAAATTTACATAATAATTGTATGACTTCTTCCACCAGTGAGCATAAAGTAAAGCTACAAGGAATGTGGAATGTGGCCAGAGTCATTTATTGATGCATGGATTAAATTTGCAACTTTATTTCCAAATGTTTGTTTTGAATATTACAGAAATAAATTACGCAATGATGTGATTTCTAGGTTACTTTTGACAGATTAAAAGAAGCATCACAGTTGAGTAATTTTGAAAACAGTTCTGTTTTAAGTGATCTCTTCTGTCTATCTGCTAATTCCACAGCTTCTCAACAAAATAAGTTAGATTCATAGTATAATTAACTCAGATGTGTTTGAACATGTATGTTATGTTTGTGTAAAGGTCTTACAGTCCAGCAGATATGCTAAATATTGCTGAGGCCAACAATCCTCTTCAGTATCCAACCCAGGGTGTTGAGGTGCAACCCCTTAAAACAATCCTCATTCCAGGTAACACATTTAACAATGCACCATATCAAAAATATATAACTTTAACTGATTTATATTCCAATGTTTTTGACAGGTCTGGCACTCAAACAGAAAGAAAGATCCAACTATGTGGTAATTTCTAGATTTTAAAGTTTATGTAAAAAGTAGAAAATCACAATTTTACATTTGTTCACGTTTCTCCTTTCACACCAGGTACGTTTGACAGCGATGCTGGGCACCTTTGATGTTGCTGCCACAGTGGACATGGTGTCCATTACAGGAGAGGGAGAGAAGCAAATGATGCTGTCAAGTCGTCTTCTGTCTGCTCTGAACAGGCAGCTGCAGTTCGTCACCTATACAAACACCATGTTTCATCCAAAGACAGCAGACTCAAGTAAAGTTGTCATGTTGATAGTCTGATGACATTAAAAAGTCATGTGAACCTTTTCAGACAAAGAAATAAGAAAATCAGAAGTGGCGGTTAACCGTCTGACTCCTAACATGGAGGTTAAAGTGTTTTTATTTTTATCTAATTCAGGGTTAACTCATAAATAAAATGACAAAAAATGCCCTTCTCAAAACCTGTAAGGTATTTATTTTACCATCAGTTCTTAAATTCTTAAACATTTCCTAAACTAATCTTTCTATTTTGAATGGTTGTGTTGGCATGTATCTCGGTGTCCTTGAAGCCATTCTTAACAACAGCTAGCATATTTGTTCACTTCTTATCAAGGTTTTAAACTTTGTTGTGCCCTTTTTCTGCTTCATTTGACAGTTCAGTTTGCAACTGAAGGTCACCAATCGTTTTTCACCATCAAAGTTGGTCACAAAATTGTTCCCAAGCTTTACAACTCTGGATACAGTGAAGGTTTGTTAGCATTTACTGTCCTTGTAGCAGTTTAATTCATTGTGGAATGCTTTATTAGAATATTTTCTTTGCACTCAGAATACAACATCACTTCTTTGGTTACCATTGCCACCAAGACCTTTTTACGCTACGACAAACTCAAAGATCTCATTGACAGCATTCGTCAGTTTTATCCCAAAGTAACCATAGTGATAGCAGATGATAATGAGCACCCCCAGCCAGTGACCGGTCCTCACATTGAACAATATATCATGCCATTTGGAAAGGTAAAGAAGATGCTGTTTGGAAAAAACAATCATGCCATTTGGAAATGTGTAGTGTTTTGCAGTGGGAGACCCAACTAGTGCAGATAAATATGATTCTTCTTTCAATTTACAGGGTTGGTTTGCTGGAAGGAACTTGGCAGTGTCTCAGGTAACCACAAAGTACGTCCTCTGGGTGGATGACGATTTTATTTTCACTGCAAACACTAAACTGGAAAAAATGGTGGATATCCTGGAAAAGACCACACTGGATTTGGTGAGAGGCATGCCAAATGTTTGTGTTTAGTTGTTTTTATATCCATATTGTTACTTTAAAAAAAGACAGCATTATTGCTCCTAAATTTATAAAAAAAACTTCAATATATATATCAATATTTATCACAATAATAGTTGAATGTGGTGAATTTATAATCTTTCATGCCATGCACTACTCGTGTGACTCACTCAGAGCTGGGAGAAGCATAAACCTTATCAGTGTGTGCTTTGAATGAGTACAGTATGTGTAATACTAGCATAATCCGCATCAATATAAAGAAATAACTGTGAACTGAACATAGTCAATAAACACACCAGAGGTCATAGCCTTGTTCCGTGCAAAAAAAATGTTGTCATCCTTTAGTCAAATTTGAAAACCTGCAGACAATATACTCCCTGTATAGTGAGGCATCTTTGAAAATGCTTTATGGTCGTTTTGATAGTTTGTCTTTCTCTCTGTTTAAACACACAAGCTGGTTTTCTTGAACTTGTGAAGGTATTGGTAATTATTTTTATTGCCTTGACTGTAGGTTGGTGGTGCAGTGAAGGAGGTGACAGGCTACACTGCCACGTATCGTCACACTGTTTCAGTGGAGGAAGGGGGACCGGATGGGGACTGTTTACACTTCAGACATGGGTTCCACCATGTCATTGAAGGATATCCCACATGTGTGGTAGCAGATGCTGTCATTAACTTCTTCATGGCTCGGACGGAAAAAGTGCGACAAGTTGGCTTTGACCCTCGTTTGTCACGAGCTGCCCATCTTGGTTAGTCCTTATTATTATGTGTTGTATTTTTGTTTTTTACATACTGCCGGCTAACGTCTGATTCTAAATTGTATTTAATTTTTTTAACATTTTCATTTGTTGCTGCAGAATTCTTCGTCGACGGACTGGGCTCCCTCCACATTGGCTCTTGTAGCGATATTATTATAAACCACGCGTCCAAGATCGTCCTGCCCTGGAGTAAAACAGATTCACAAAAAATGTATGAAAAGTTTCGATATTCACCTGTTGGTGTGGATAAAAATCTTCATAATGAACTCTATTACTTCAAGAATAGGTTCAAGTGCATGACCAGTCAATAAAAACAAAACACTAATAATTTTTATTGGTTTATTGTAAAGAATAAACAAGAACTGCTGTGGTTCTCTGAAAACAAAAACACTCCAGATTTATTTATGGGGGTGGCTGTGGCTGAGTGGTTAGGGGATTTATCCTCTAATGTCCTATCAGTGTATGTATGTAATTTAAAGCACTGACTAGAGCTGTGTGAACAGTATGAGGGCACAGATTTTTATCAAGTGCTTTGAGTATCCTGGTTATAGAAAGGTGCTATATAAGTAAAGTTCATTTAATGTTATTGTTTTCTTTACAGTAACTTATTTCAATTTAAAGTTGACTTATTTTCTTCCAGAGGAGATTAATTCTGGCTCTTTACACACTTGATTTTATTTTTTTTATTGCTTTGAATTATCTAAAAATTCATTTTTATACCTCTGTTATCCAGTGTTAAAGGACTAAGATGTGTTTCGTCTCAGTCTGAATTATACTTTTATTTAATTTATTTTTATGTATTGTCAAATTTTGTAACGTACATGAAAATAAAGTAAAAATCTCATGTGAACTAGTCTTGAAAAAATGAGAAATTGATTGATTTACTTGCATTCATTGTTACATAATAATTGCAGATAAGGTGTTCTGTGTTGTACACAAGAAATAATGTCTGATTCTGTGTATATGTTTATAACTGATTTCAGGGGAGGAATCTATTTTTGCTTTGTAAACTTGGGGTGTATCGCTCTTTTTCATACAAAGGTCTGTGCAGGAGTGTGTGTGTGTGTGTTTATGTTGAGTAATTAGTAATTAACAGAGACAAGGGTGTTTCTGCCCCCCTCCCTCCTCCTCTGTGTTTTCATAATGGACAGAGGTGATAAGAGAGGTTGTGAAGTTATTGCAATGCAGGTTTCACCACAGTGGGAACAAAAGCTTAGATAAAAAGGCTGCATGTGTTAAATATTAAGGATTTGACTCAAACCCTTGAACTGATTGTCTGAGATAATTGTTTCTTTACGTGTAGGCCTATGACTTCACGCTTATTGTTTTTTTTTCCCCCTTTTATTTTCTGTTTTTTATGTCAGTCTTGAACAACCATGGACAAAAAAATATTGTTTTTGGATCTAGTGCATTTCACAAAAAAATACGTGAAAGCCATTCTTTTTTTCTCCATTTGAACATACGGAATATTTTTGTCTTTAAAAGTCTAGCCAACGCTACAGCAGTTAAAAAAAAAAGCTTCCGTTTTTTTATTTCCTTAACATTTCTCGTCACGTATGGGCATGTTAGCAGACCTGACTGTAAATTCTGGCTTTGTAAACATTTGGCCAGATGCTTGTAAACCATGTTCTAATTGAAGTGGACTACTTCCTGCCAATTAGGGAAATACTCCTTGAGCTAAGAAAACCCAAAGGGTACAGTATCTAGAGGCCTCCTCCTTGAAATATGCACAGAAAAAAATTATAAACCTGGCTATCCAACATCAAGCAAGGACATAATTAGTTTTTTCTTCTTTATATGACGTTGAACTCAGTATGTGTAGTTTTCAGGTCAAGGTATTAGAACTGAGTTGAAGTGGAACAATTTCAGCTGTTGGACAGAAGAGGGCAGCATGACATTGAGGTATAGATGTCACTTTTAAGAAACACGTATGAAGATTTCCTTTTATCATGATCTACTTTTCTTGGAAAGTGTTTTAAATAGCACATTCAGGTGTTTCCATTGCAGATTTATTTATGCTCACATTGAATAACACATAAATCTGCATGACTAATGTCTTGTGCTTTTTTATTCTGTTTTAGTTGTTGGTTGAATTACTTTTTATTTATTTATTTTTTTTGTGTGTGTGTGGGGGGGGGGGGCATTCTTCATCATTCATTGGCCCAGAAACACAAATCTACAGTATCTCTGTTAAAACAAAGGCTTCTCTTCTTCCCTCTGCAAGTATGAAAAAAGTGCCGTGCTTCACATTCCACAGGGAACACCCAAGCCCACCAAGAACAAAATCCCCATATAACAGTAATAGTCCAAATACTTACATTAAAGTAACTTTTTTTTTTATAATTACTGATTGTAGTTTACAGTTGACAAACAAGTACAACACAAAACAAACGCTAATCAGGAAATTTCTTTTGAAGAAAAGCTTTATTGCTTAAAGCCACTGGATGGCACAACTGCTGCACAAAAATCATTTCTTACATCTTTAGTTGTGTTCCTCAAGTTACAACATTAAATAAGATCAATATGAAAATCTAGTTTTATACACAGAAGCATATTCAAGTTCAGCTTTCAAAAGCGAAGATGTTTAGTGAACCGTTTGTTCACTTTCTTTGTATTTCATAGCCACTACAAAGCAGAGACTAAATAAATAGTTCAATGCCAAAACACAGAAGATGATTATAAAACAACAGCTGAATAAGAACAAATGAGACAGCAAGTTAATAAAGCCACTGTTTTTTTCTGATTACCACATAGCAAGATTTTTGTGTTGTGAAGTATTGCTGTTCATTGCAAGTTTTTTGTAAAGTGCTACAATATGCTACCATTACTTTGAAGCACTGGTGTTCAGTACAGTCTGACCCAAACACTGCACCACTTGTAGTCCAGTGATGGACGTTATCTCAGTCCAAATATGCTTGATCTGTTTTTGCTGTGGACACCTGGCTGAGGCGAGGGACTCTTCACCATACTCCTGCTTCATACCCAAACTGTTGTGGTGTGCTCTGGAGGCTTTTCCTACAACAGACAGCAGTAGTTAAGATTGCTTTTGAAATGATGCATTTAGCTCTTCTTGTTGCAGACTGGATGTTTACCTTCTGTTGCTGAATGTACATCACAGCGTCATGAACAGTGACAAAAATATGCTGAGGGTTCATGTGGCTCATCAGGCCACTTGATGTCAGGATCTTTAAGACATTTTCTAAATTCACAAAAGGATTCATGACCGTTCAAATTTAAATAAAAATGTGCAAGGATAACGAAATAAAGAAGACTATTAAGTAAAATGTATTTGCAGTAAACAAGACTTACCATTGCAGTTGGCCAAATACACATGAACACCAATTTTCTGGCACTCAGTGCACATCTACAAAAAGCCACCATCATATTTTCAAAATAAATTTCAGATGTGATTTTTGTCTCTGGTGTGATGGCTAACCTGTGTGAAGAGTCTTGCTCCTGCAACATCAACAAATATCACACTGCTGCAATCAATCAGCACAGCCTGGACATCACTCTCTGAAGTTTCTGCAGAGAAATATAACATCTAAAACAATGCGATTAAAGTCATTTAACTTTACCTTTTTTAAAGAGCTTACCTGACTTAAAGAACTCATTTTCTGAGGAAAATGATGTGTTTGTGATGCCACTATCCTAAATAAGAAATATAAAATGAAGCAGTTGTTTACAGTGATTCATAAAAACTGTAAATCCTTTCCTCGTAGTTCAGCGTACCACAGTAATGACAGCAGTGTCTCTATCCCGGTTCTCCACAGCCTTCATGGCTTTTTCTCTGCTGCGGATCTTTTCTGGCGTCAGGCCTAACAGCTTGCTCATTTTCTCCCTGAAGAAGCTTCGGTTGCCGTAGTAAATGGGCCCGTTGTAGGTCAGGATCTTCACTCCAGGTACTTCATAACACTAAGGAGGAAACGGCATAGTCTCATCGTTTTTTTTGTTACAAGAATTCTTCCTAAATCAAATCATCAGACTTGAAGCTGGAATGGAGAAGTGTTTTTTTGTTGTTGTTTTTTCAGGAATTCAGTGGTTTTATTAATTAATAATTTAATACTAATAATTTAATAATAATTTGAGACTTAAACAGATTTTTCATTTGCACATTGCAAGTAAAAAGATAGTGACAAAAGACATTGCTCACCTTGTTGTGATTCTCCACAGGTCTGTATATTTCTGTGTTGCTTGCTCGTCCAAGTACTGAGCATTCAGCCCTGTGGAATCAATGATCAGCTATTTTCTTTATCAGTTTTAAAATCAACACGTGATCCACTCAGCTCGAGTTCTGCAGGTTTCAGTGCGTCTATATGAAGTTTACTCACCAGATCATTTCTGTTGCATGTGAGCCAGGTGTCTCTCAAAACCAAAACTTTACCCAGAACTACCGTTGCTGGATTGCAAACCGGTATTTGTCGAAGAAAAAAAAAATCTTACCTTTGTGTGCGACAGATGACAGTCATCATAGAGAAACCCACTCCAATAGCCAGGCCTAGGTCCACATTGAGGACCACCACGGAGAACCAGGTTACAACCCAAACCAGCTGCCCGAAGACAAAGAAACAGAAACATATCTGGACTTAAATTACAATTCAGCGTTTCAGCATCAGTCATGGGTAATTGTTACCAAATAATAAAAGTAAAAATGCAAAAGTGACTGCATAAACACTTCATGGTCAGAAGACTGTAGTTCAGACATCTGTACTACTTTGCTATTTCAAGTGAGATTACAAAAATCTAGCTGCTTCTTTGTTTTCTCATCTTTGGTTTTGATGCTACTAAATGGCCTTACAAAGTCCAGCTTGCTGATTCTCCACAGCTCAGGTAGGTCTTGGAACTGTAGGAACATTTGCCTGAGGCTGGTAACGTTGATGCATGCCAGGACTGCCTGAGGGCAGAAATAATAGAGCGTATGAGTGGAAATATCCCCACTACTTCTCTTCAACATGTACGGACACACATTTTTGAAGTGGACAAACCTTGGGTAAGAAGTAAAACAGTGGTCCAATCAGCAGCAAGACAATCAGAACAACCAGACTGGTGAAGAGGCCAGAGAGCTGCAAGGAGACATAAAGTCACAAAATCAGTTAAAGCTTCGGTGTTTACACTGAGGCTGGTTGTGGCTAAAATCTGACTCCCAATAAGGTTTATAAAATCTCCTTCATGCGCCCTACCTGTGTGTATCCCCCGGCGCTCTCGAGGATGTTTGTGGTGGCCAGAGTGGCTGAGCTGGGGAAGCAAGTAAAAAAGGAAGAGACGATGTTGGAGATCCCATGAGCCAGCAGCTCCTGAAATCACAGATTCAATGCAGACTGTTCACAGCATGGCTAGAGTTTGACCTGACATCACATCGAGCCACTGCAATATTTCTAAAGTTTACCTGGTTGGGATGTATAGAATACCCATGTTTGTCAGCGTAAATCATTGCCAGTGAGACAGACACAGCATAACCAACAAAGGTTATAGCAATTGTGTCACCAGCGATGGTGGGGAACATGTGGAAAGCGGGTGGCTGTGGCTTAGGGAATCTAAGGATGAGACAATTAGTAAATATTAGTCAAAAATGTTAACTTTTTGTAGTTCAAAAGTATTTTCATTTGCCATTACTTCCAAGATTACCCAGCTGGGATGTGGCCAACTATCTCAATGTTGTAAGAGGAGTCCAGCGAGGAGGCATACGTAACAAACGTAGCAATAATCACCTGAGAAGTGAAGCATGAATTCCTGAATTCTGAGCAGTGATCTCAAATTAGGCAAAAAGTCTTGTCTTTAAAACTCAGCTGACTGACCGTAAGAATCTCCACAGGGATGGGAGTGCGCAGGCAGTGCCGGTAACGCATGTTGACCTCTTTAACAGGAACGAGAACAGCCAAACACACCAAAGAGATGAGCAGCTCAGCTGTGTTGGTGTGAGGCAGGTTCTCAATCACTACTGCTAAAGTCTGAGCACACAACACCGTGAGCAAGCTAAACCTTCTGCTAAAAAAAAAGATATTTCTGAATAAAGCAACAAGATATAAACTGATCACCTTGAAGAGAGAGAAGGTCCCAGTGTGGCGAGGAAGCCGCAGACCCAGCATGCTTTGCAGCTGGGAGATGGCAACATGGAAGGCAGCCGCACTGGTGAAGGCTTTAACAATTGGCTCTGACAGATAGGTGGAGAGGAAGCCCAACTGAAGACCAAACATGCAGAGCTGTGGAATAACAAAGCTTTAGCAGAATAAGAAAACTCATAAATGAATTTATGTGCACGGGTTTCTGCTTCTGTCTCACCATAATGATTCCTGAGAGGAGTGCTACAGCAGAGGCCACTCCGATTCGCTGGGCCTCAAACTCTGCTGCTTCAGGCGAGCTCAAGTTCATCTCCAGAGGAGTGGGAACCAGCTGCTCCACAACCGAGCCTGTCATGAGACTCACTACAGCAAAGGTACCTGACAGGGTTAAAGTCATCCCAGTAACAGCAGAGAACATGTTAATTGACCTGAAAGCAAATCGCTTTCAAAGTAAATGATGTCAAGTGCGTCTAAAACAGATGTGGCTGGAAGGTTTACCTGTAGACACGTGGCGACCTGTGCCAAATATCATATATAAAACAACAGGGAAGAAGGAGGTGTAGAGGCCAAATATTGGAGCCACTGAGGTGAGCAGAGCAAAGGCCATGCCTGTTTGGGGGTGGGGAAACACTATTAATATTATTTCTTTTTTTAGGTCTGCACGATATATATTTCAGAATTTTATCAAAATTGCAATATCAATATGCACAACAACTAAAATTCTAATGAGTCCAACAAAACAAATATATACCCCTATATTTGGCAATCAGATGGATTCTCATCCATCTAAATCAGTGAGTATCATCTTTTTTTTAGCTTAAGACCCTCTAGACAAAATCCTAGAGACTTGTGACACCATCTGTTGGTAGTTAAACATTTCAATCAATCAATCAATCAATCAATCAATCAATCAATCAATCAATCAATCAATCAA
>JAVKLF010000152.1:11529179-11539873 GCA_034783495.1 Millerichthys robustus | reverse complement strand
ATAAAAGCAGCTTTAAAGCTGAAAAAGAGATGTTATTTTTTTAGGAAAGCAGAATAATTAAATATGCTAGCTCCTACACTTGTTGTAGTCTCAACATTGTGTCAGAATTTATGGTACAATTTTGTGAGAATATTCAGTTTTGTGTTGCTGTTAATTGAAACAAATACTCTTTGTGTTTTGTTTAATGTTATTTTTTTAGTAATATTTTCTTAAGGAATAAATATGATTTTAAAGATGATTGAAACTTTCTGTTTGACGTATGTGGGTTACTCTTTGTATTTCAGATTGAATAAAAAGAGGCAGCAAAATTGGCCTTTTTTGTGAGTTTACCAGTTGACAAATCCTACTTTGCTGTAAATGACCTGCTACCTTACCATAACCTAACAAGGATGATTTGCTTCTTTATTTCTCTCTGCTTCTGGGAGAGTTAGCTGTAAAAAAAGGGTACCTTTTGCCATTTGTTTATTTGTCTTATGTACTATACTGTACTGTAAACCCATATAAATAGTAGATTAAAGCGCTCTGCAGTCTTGAATTCTTCTGTTCAGGGTAAACATGTCTAACTTAATAAAAAGAAACTGTGAAGAGGAGAAGACTAATCACTGGAGGATCACATTGTCACACTGTAAAGTCCAGCTGTTGCGTTTCATCCAAAAGAAACAGAGGATCAAGGAGCCCTACAGCTTTGCTGCAGGCCTTTACAGGTTGTCTGTCTGCCTCAGCCATTAGGCCACATTTGTCACATGAGGGCCATTGAACAGTGCTGTAAAACCAGCTTTTTGACGTGGCCACCAGCACAAAGGCTGCTCTCCTCTGTGGCGGCCCTGTTTTCAAGTGCAGATGGTCAAGACAGCTGGGACAATTTAGTGATCTGAGGCTTTTAAACTGCCCCCCAGGCATAATAAATGAAAAAACAGCTTGAGTACCTGCCTGCATATTAAAAGTAGGGGTTTGTCAGCAACACAAATGATGCCATTTGTGCTCCATCTCAAACTGAAAGGCTAAAATGTGCTTCAAGATTTTCACAAAAAATTAAAGAAAAATTAGGAAAGGCCTTAAAAACAATTTTTGAGGTTGCCTTGGATGTATTGGCTGTCTAGTAATAGCTTGCATGTGAACATCTGTGTCATCTTGTTGGGATTTCCGCCCGTTTTGAAGTTGCTGCAGCCTGAGCGGTGCGCGGGCCTGCGACGGACCGCCTCTGATTACCAGCGGTCTCACCAGCTGTTTAATGAACACAGGGACCTCTTTCTCTGGAAATGAGTTCTCCCTTGAATGCTGCCGAGGCCTTATCCAGGTCTATTTAAATGAGGTAACATGGGGAAGGTAAGCAACCACCACATGAGCATTGTTTTCGCAGTTCAAAGTGAGGAGAGAGTACTTTGCACTTCAAAGACACTCATCTGGGAGGCAGTACAGTGGGGGTGGGGTGGTGTTGAGGGTGGTGTGGGGGGAGAGGGGACAGGAAATAAGAAGCAGGGTAATTAACAACTTCTGCTCCGTAATAAACCACAGACAGGGTACACTTTCTGCCTCCAACATACACTCTGTCCTTTTTTCTCTCTTTACTGCTGTTTTCTTACATATGGAGCTAAACTGTTTATGCCGTGTTTCTGTTTGTTTTTTCGTGAGTGAATGAAGTTTATGACATTCTCCAACAGGGAACAAAAATATATATCGTGCAAAGTGTTTTTGTTTATAACCTGAGGATGTAGGCCTACTTACCCAGAGAAATGTTTGATTTGTATTTTAATGCTGAGACATTTTCATGGGTGAGGCAGGGGGTCTCGATGTGTTCAAATTTGCTTGAAAAAGCAGCTTAAAGTTGTCCTCACTTTATGTGTAAAAGTAAATTTATCTATAGAAAGACACAAAAAAAATCTAGTGTTTTAAGTGGGAGCTTCTGAAAATAATTTAAAATATAAAACTAAAAACAACAGCTGAATAGTTTATTGTTGCATCTAAATGGGACTGTAGCATTAAGTTAAATCCACTTATTTAAAAGCTGTAAATGTGAGCACATTTTAAATGAAGGAAACTTCACATTTGTGTTCAAATTCATTCACTCTACCTTCGGGTAGCTTCTCCTCGGCTGAGGGGGATGGTGTTTGTTTAAGGATCACAGCCTGGTCAAACGGTGAGGAGCAGATAAAGAGAGAAAGCAGGAATTTACATCAGAAGCAGGTTCCCAGCCTGGATTTAAACTCCTAACATTGTAATGGTGAGCGGAGTTACAGAATGAGATTAAACCCTGATCTGCATTTAATGGAGCACATCTGAGGCGGCCTCTACTTGAACTCTGAAATGTGAGAATGTCACACAGGGCAGCTTTTTCTTGACGTGTCGCCTACCGGTGAGAACCGGTGAGGCTTTGATTGAGTTTTTATCAATTAGCTTTGTTGGAGGGGGCGGGAAAAAAGTACTGTGACTTTCCTTCAGAGTGTGTGTGCCTGCTGGAGATGCTGGGAAGTTATCTGATTAAACTAATTATAATAGATTACCTTTATAGGTTTAAATAACTCATTCATTCTTCTTACGACTTGAGACAAAGCTTCAATGTTATGCTTTTTTTTTCCTCAATGCAAAAGTACAAATGAAAGTCTTGCATTCCTTAAAGGTATGCATGTGGCCCGATGCCTTTCAGATCAAAGTGGTCAAACGTAATTATGCTGAGAAAAGGCAGCTAAGCTATTTTTGTGTTGACAAACGTAGATTAGCTGTGGCTATCTTGGGTGTGATGCTCAACTACAACCAAGCAAAATTGTAGCTTTAAATCTGTCAATCTGCAGTTGTTCAGGAGATATTTCGCCAACTGACAGAAAAAAGTTAATGACAAACCTTTGACTTTTTGCAGTGTAGGCAGTAGCAGCTCCTAATCATAAATATTTTTTATAAACATTTTTAATCCTGAGTCTCAAACCACACACATTTTATGATCTGTGTATCATTCTCTGCGGGGGAAAAACAAGATATATTAGAAATAGAAATATATGTTATTTGGTTATATATATGATAAATATATGAACCCAGGTGAGGATTTGTCATGCTCAAAACTGTAAAAAAGTTTTAAAAAATAAAATAAAGGAAATGATTCCTCCAAAACCCCTTTAAAATTCCTTATAAAATAATCCAAAAAAGTTGAAAAGCACACAAAGCACAACAATACAAGCTACGTTGTCAATTTACAGCATTTATGAGGAGGAACATGATAGACAAATGAAACATGCACTGATTTCTGTCAGCGAGTTTCATTGAAATCCGCCCTGTTGTTCATTAGATATTTGGCTAACAAACAGACAAGCAACACACTCGGGCAAAAATTGTAAGGCAATAATATGGAAAAATGGATGCTCACATGGTTGATAAATATTAGCGTTTCTGCATTGTTTTGCCCTCCTTTCCATTTAACATTGCATCACTAGGTGACTAAAACAAAAACAAAAAGTCTTCTTTTCTTGTATCTTCATTTGAATCCCCACAAAGGAGCTGAATCAGTATGCAAATCCTCCAAGAGTAAAAGATATTTTCACTTACGTGGCTCAAAAAAGCCACACACATCTCAGATCTTTTACAGACTAAGCATTTTGTTTCAGAGCAAAATGTATTCCTCTGTGTAGATTGGCCGGGGGTGGGGGGTGTTAAAAATTGCTGAAATACTAGATGTTACGATTTAAAAATGTTATTTTTAAATCACTTGTGATAATAGTTTTGTGAGTTTATTTTCGGATGAAGAGACTCAGGGAAGTTAAAGCAGACGGTGTGTTGCTCTTTGGATTTTAAAAAAATCCTTTTTTTTTCTTTCAGAAACAATTGGAGGAGGAGTCAGCTCTCGGGGTCAGCGTTTGGTTGAAATTGAGTGAAATTACGAGTAGCCCACCCCCTCACCTAACGGGGCCCCCCCCACCCTCCTGCATCACACAGGAGACCCCGCGGAGAGCAGCTTCTTTCTCTATAAAGAGAGAAGATGCAGCTGCGGCGCCTTTCAGATGCTCGCGCGCGGATTTAACTTTCCTTTCATGATTCTGCCTCCGACTGACGGTTACCTCACGGACTGAAGGACTTTTAGACGGGACTTTGGTTTAGGAGCACACCCCCGCACACTCTAAGATCCAAAAAGTGAGTAACCCTTTTTTATGTCTTATTATTTTTACTATTTGTCTCCAGCTGTAGTCGCTTTGCGCTGCAGGTGCGTCAAACAGGAGCGCGAGGACAGATGGCTGCGCTGACGATACAAAGAACGGACAACTTTTTACACACCTTTTTACAGGTTTGTCTTCTGCTCTATGTATTTCATATTTTCTGATAGCTTGGCGTCTTGCTCTTTGGCAACTATTTCAGGTTTTTTTTAATGCGTCTGCGATTTGATTTGAAAACATTTTCTTCAATTTTCAATTCAATTTTCTTCAAGTTTCTTCAATTTAAACATGAAAACAAGACCAATTTTTTTTACATGATAATTTTTGGTACAATTAACACTTAAAAAATAAAATGTCGGTGTTGATTGAATTAGGCAGTTGCTTCATATTGGATTTTATTTCATTTGTTACACTAAAAACTTAAACTTAATTAGGCTACTTTGTTTATATTACTATTTTTAAAATTGAAAACAAATTGGTCCAAGGAGCTTTTGCAAATTACTGTCCTTCAGATGCCTTTGAGTGACTTACAAATGTTTTGACTCCATTGCCGTCCACAAACTGTTTAAGAAAAAAGCTTCAAATATGTATTACTTTTGACTTTTTAACAGCCAGGTTTAGTGGAACCATATCTAGAAGTCCTAAACTGTCATATTTTTCTTTTTTTAAGTTGACAAACTTTAATTAGTTTCTTGTCAGATTCTTAACCTGTTTGTGTATCATCACCCAGGACCGGACGCCCAGCTCCTCTCCAGAGGGAGCACCTAACGCCCTCTCCTTCCTGGCCACCACCTGCAGCCAGGCCTGGCAGGTGGGGGGCACGATGGGCTCCGACGGCTCCCAGTTCCCGTACGAAGGCACCGTCAGCTCCACCTCTGGGATGTTCCAGCTGTGGAGCAACGACATGACGCCCAGCTCGGCCCTAAGTACCCACCAGATGACCTTCACCGTGCCCAAGATGCAGTTCCCTGGACACATGCAGTCTGGCCTGGGTCATCCCCACCATCATCATCATCACCATCATCATCCCCATCATCACCACCACGAGCTGCCTCTCACCCCTCCAGCTGAACCGCCGTCCTCCTACTCCTTTGAGTTGTCGCCCGTTAAAGTGTTGTCTTCGCAGCCGCAGGCCAGCAGCCCTTATTATCCCCAACACAACGCCGTGGGACAGAACTTCCCCAGCTTTCTCCAGAACTCCTCAGCTAGGCACCACCTGTCGGGGGGCCACGTGGAGGAAGGGCAGCAGTGGTGGAGCCTTCCACAAACCAATGCCACTCCTGCCAACCACCCCTTCTCCCTCAGCAGGCAGCTGGTGTTAGGTCACCAGCCTCAGATCGCTGCTCTCTTGCAGGGCACCTCCAAGGGTCTGCTGGGCTCCACGCGCCGCTGCCGACGCTGCAAGTGTCCCAACTGCCAGGCCAACGGCGGCGGGCTGGAGTTTGGGAAAAAGAGACTACACATCTGTCACATCCCAGAGTGCGGCAAAGTCTACAAGAAGACATCTCACCTGAAGGCGCATCTGCGCTGGCACGCCGGCGAGAGGCCCTTCATCTGTAACTGGCTCTTCTGCGGTAAGAGCTTCACCCGCTCGGACGAGCTGCAGCGGCACCTTCGCACCCACACCGGAGAGAAACGCTTTGGTTGTCAACAATGTGGCAAGAGATTTATGAGGAGCGACCACCTCTCCAAACATGTCAAAACTCATCAGACCAGGAAGGGCCGGTCCGGCCAGCCTGGACCAAGCCCAGACTCGATGCTCACCAGTATTAAGAGAGAGTAATCTAAACATTTGACTGTGGGATTCACGCTTACTGCCATAGATTTGCACTACAGGGGATGCATAAAGGTCCCTGATGTTTTTTTTCTTCTTGTCAAAACCCATAGTAGAACCATAAGAAAATATTTGATAATCAGAATATTTGTGTGCTGTTTGAAGCAACGCACCTTTAAATAAAACTTGAAGCCTTTTTTTTTAGTTATATTGTGAAGGTTTTGCTGCTTTCGGTGTATTTTTCAAGAGATTTTATGTGAAAAGAAATGATTGTCTGCCTTTCTCAGTGTAAAATTTATTTAAAATTTGACTGATGTGAAAATCTATTTTTGTCAAACTCTTATGATGTAAATATTTGAACATGTTATCTGGACAATTTTGTTGAACATTAATGTTTGTGTTTAGTGCAGCTTGAGACAAATTGAATTTCCCTTTGAAACAATAGAATAAATGACGGTTTCGATTTTTATTCCAAAAACGTGTCCAGATTTGTCTGATTTAGGTTTAAGATTTTTTTTTTCCATCTCCCAAAAATCAGTGTGATGCACAATTTCTGCTGATTAGCCACCATTTAAAGATTTAAAGTTGTTTGTAATTTATGTGTAAACAATTCAGTTTGGTTTTTGGCTGCATGTGAATTTTAATAAACATTGTAGTGGTAAGAAGTTCCACTTTTTTCTAACGTTTTCCTACATTCTGAAAAGTGTAACATAAACTATCCATTCAGATGCAGTAGTTTTACCAAAGTCATCCAATAATTGTGTTAATTTCTGAGCGTGTCCCCCTGTGAAAGCTTTAAAAATCTAACATTTTATTTAAATGATAATTGGATTGCTTTCCAAATACAAATTCTGTTTATTGTCGACGGCGGTGTGGAGGAAGAAACCCGTAAAGAAGAACCCAACAGGGTGGGCTGTTCAAAGATTTTTACACCTCAAAGTAAATAACTGGTCCCATTGACGAAGCTGTTTGCTGCAATCAAGTTCACAGTCGTGTGGGTTTTAATGACTGTTTTCTCTTTCTCCGTAAAGGACTGAGTCAACAGATGCAACAGAGGGTGTTGGAGAGGAATTCCCTGTGAATGGGACCCCTGTTGCCGAGACCCCTCACTGGTGACAGGAACTCCCTTTGATTTTGCACCCTTGTGAAAGTTAATACCCCTCCCACCCTAAACCCTTCGTATGTCACAGCCGTGTTACGACGGGCCCTGGTTTACAGCCCAGAATGAGGCTTTATTCTGTGGGGCAGCCAACCCGATGTCTGCTCATCCAGGGGTTTCTCCTCTTTGTTTTCAGTCCTGTTTGAACTTCCTCACATGGGAGTCTAAAACAAGCAACATCTTTGTCTTTTTGTCTTTGTCCCCCAACAGAGCCCAACATTTCTAAAGCTGAAGACCACATTTAGAAGATGAAACGCTCGCAAAGTACAATTAAAACTTTTTTTTTATTATCTGAAGAGTTCATCGACAGAATCACTGCACTGAGTTTCAAAAAGACACTTTTTATTTGATATAATACAGCTCTGATTGGTCAGTTGTGGTTCTAACCAACATCCTCTTGCTTTTGGTTCTCTGTAGAGGTATTCCTTTGTGTTTCATGCAGTCATTTCCATGAGAACTCAACAGTTCATGTTAAATGACCCTGGAGTCTGCTACAGGAAAGAAATAAACATTTTTTTTTAATTTATTGAAAGTGAATTGTTGTTTGGTTTGTTTTCTTTTACACTTTATTGTTGTCTTTGGTCAAGGTATTGAGCTGTTTTAAGGTGAGCTCAGAAATGTGTGACCAGTTGGATTTTGGTGCAGCTGTGACTTAAAGCCTTTTGGGGACCTCTAGTGGCCACAAATAGGAACATACCAACATACCATCCATCCATCAATCTTCTTTACTCACGTCTCCTTTCCAGGTCACTAGAAGCTGGTGTCCGTCTCCAGCAGTCATTGTGCGAGAGGTGAGTTACACCTTGGACCGGTCTCCAGTCCATCAGAGGGACACAAATAACCATTCACACTCTCTCTACACCCAGGGAGAATTTAGAGTTACCAAATAACCTAACATGCATGCTTTTGGCCAGTGACAAGAAACTGAAGTACCCAAAGAAAACCCACATGTGCACAGGGTGAGCATGTAAACTCCTAGGCCTGGAGGCAATCCTGCAACCTACTTGTTGAGAGGCAACAGCTCTAACCACTCAAGGACAGCACTGCTCTAGCTAAAAAAAAAAAAATCAATAGAAATGCAGATATCTTTGATTTGTACGTGGGATGGCAGGGTGAACTAAGAGCACAAAACATTTGAGGGATGAGCTGTGGTTGTTTTTGGCACTGTTTGGGAAGAAGGAGCATGCAGATTAGTAAAACAACCGTCTGAAAATGTACCATTTCTTTGTATTTCTGGGTTCATCTGATAAAGTATGATTTTTTTAATGGTACATGCAGAAATTATAGCACAACCCTAACATGACAACAATAAAGCTATTCATATTAGTTCAAATAAAAAAAAAAGCGGTCCCCATGATCAAAAGCAACCAGCTTCTGTCTGTAAATAAGGATCTTTGTAAAGCAGAATGACCGAGAAGCTGTTGGGTCAGCGCAGCAGGTCCTTTGGATGTGTTCACAGCTCCAGAGGCATTGCCTGAAGAGTAAAAAGCAATACGAGGTGACGTCATACCCACAGAGAACCTCTGGTGGGGGGGCTCCCTCACGCCTTCTTGTCCAGATCAAAGCGAGGTCAGTCAAACAGAATATCGGAGCATGCAGGGGGCTCTCAGCGCTGAGGCAACAAAGAAAGTTCTTCACTTTTACGTGAAATTTGAGCGAACAAAGTTCTTGTGATGCTCACATCAAACGTTCTGCCTTTTCCATTCTTGTGAACATAAAGAACAACCTCAGTTTTCAGTAGGAAATTAAAACAAAATGTTAATGTGGCTGATTTTGTTTTGATAACGGGGCATTAGAACAACATTTTGAGAAAGAAATCTACTACAGGGTACAAGACACCAAACTTCTTGCCCACTTCCATGCACACAAACACATCCTCTTATTATTTCACACACTCAGGCACACGTAACTCCAGTGACTGCCCCAATTAGGAATGAAATCATCAAACAAACTCCTCTGTTCTTTTTTCTTTTTTTCTTTTTTTGGAGTGAGAATATAAACTCTCCAAAATAAAAGGTAAAAAGCAGAAGTTGCCACAAAACAAAGTGTTTTCTAACTCTGAGCCTAACAGCATCCTGCTGGGTGCTGTGTTGGCTGAAGGTGATCAAGGCTACGTCACCTCTCAATAAACGCTGTCTGACAAAGGAGCTAAGTAGGTTTCATGTTTTTGTGTCCAACGCTCCGTCATGTTTCAACTTCCTCCATACTCCTGCAAAAATTGTGACTGAACCAAGCATGGATCCAGTCTGGCATTAACAAACAATGGACGCGAAGTCCACAGCTGTCAGCTGCTGTCCTCCAAAATCCAGGAAACATTTATAGAGTTCAAAGGTCATCCTCAGCTAGCTGGGCAAGGTTGCTGGGCCGTCGTCCAGCTGATGGGCCTGACAATGGAGCCTGACTCCCAGCATCAGAAGCAGAACCTCTGCGGAACCTCTCTCCTGCCCTCTGCTGGAGAAATAGACAACATTCAACACACTGCTAACAAAAGCATACTCCTTTTATCTTTCAATGGTCTGTTTATGCATTTACAGTCATTTTAAAGTCTCTTCTCAGGCTACCTTCTGCACTCAGGATTGATTTTCAGATCCCTCTACTTGTTTCTAAAATCTTTAATGATTATAGTTCATTTTATTTAACAGAATTGCTCTTACTTGTTGTTATTTATCTCTAGAACATGTTTAGACATCATTATGGTCCTCATGAATTACTGGAAGACTTAAAGATAATGGAGAGTGGAAAGTTTTAAAAGTAAGCAGAGAACTTATCATTTTAACATTTACTTGATTTTTAAAGATTTTAATGACTTTTTAAATGTTCTCTGTAAAGCACTTTGAATTGCTTTGTTGTATGAAATGTGACTGACTGATAACCATTTTTTAAAAATATACATGTGAGGGTTTTAGTAGTTTCAACACTAAATACATAAAATGACAACAGCCTGAGTTCTGGAAGTTAATTATTTGGGGTTGATACTGCTGCTGCTCTGTTAGCACAGTCCTTCTGATGACAGGGGCTCAGCACTGACACAGAAACATGTTGATGAAGATAAAATAATTACAGGATTGCTGCTGATTTGTTTTATTTCAAAATGTGGTGCTTTATTTAGAAGTTTATCCATGAGCTCCTTAAATGTCTCCATTTTATCAATTCCTTTTTCATCCAACAGGGGGAGAAATAACCCTTCTTATTACACAAGTACTTCCATTAAATGGGTGTCTAAAATATGGTTCCAATTTACTGAAGTTTTACATCTTTGAATTAGTAATAATGTGCAAACTGGAATTATTATTTGACATTTTTAAGAATTTGTAAAAAAAAATAAAAATTCTAGATGGATTATTTCATGTGGTCTAGTTTGTGTTTTTGCTCATCTCATGAGCGGAGTGTTCAGCTTTGTGCAAAGGTTGAACTCAAATATGGTGAAATATGTGTTGTCTAAAGCTGCAATATTAATTAGTTTTTAATACGTATTTTTTGTTATATGTGTCAAATTTGTCTACAGATCCTAAGAAATTAAAATGACCAAAAAGGAGGGGGGGAAATGCATTTTTATTTTGTGGACTTGGAGAAGGCTATGCGCCGAATAGCCGTTCAGAGTACCCAGCCTTCTTGGAGTCTTTAG
>JAVKLF010000152.1:11512396-11523492 GCA_034783495.1 Millerichthys robustus | reverse complement strand
GTGCGTGTGCGCGTGCACGTGCGTGTGCGTGCGTGCGTGCGTGCGAGCGCATGATATTTATACTCACATGTTTAATGAAGAGCTGAGCCAGCCTTTCTGGCTCTGCCAAACACTTCTCCAGCTCTCCCAGGAAGTAGCTGCAATATGGAAAACAGAGAGAGAGAGAGAGAGAGAGAGAGTCAAACACGAGCATTTCAGAAAAACAAGTTCAGATTTGTGAACTTTTGTTCCTTTGTCCTAGACACAAACACATCTGCAAATCACTGTTTTCTTTTCACTTTGCACGTTTTAACCTTTATTTATTTTCAATATCTTAGACACTCACTCTTTATGCCAGTCATATATTTGATGAATGTTTCCAAAAACAATCTTGTCCTTCCCCTTCATGTCCTCTGGTACGCCTTTGGAACTCACTGTGGCCATGTAGCCCTGCAGGGGAAGGAAATAGCTGCTGATGTCTGCTTGTTCCTACTTAAAATAAATTACACAACACCACACAGCTGAATTGTTGTACACCAAATTGTGGCAATCCCACCTCACATAACGCTAAGCTTTTATTAACTTTCAGATGGCAAGAGTTCTACTTGAAACTAAAATATCTGCAGCTATTTAAGGCAGCGGGAGATGGATGGCTCTGTAATAATATAATACTCCTCGGGCTTATTATTCATAAAATCTTCTTAAGGACTGGAGACGGTGGGATGGAAACAGACCAAAGTGTGGAGCGAAGTGAAGGGATTATGATGATTAGGATTTGGAGGACTCTTTGATAAAGTGGTTGGATGAATGTTTGTGCAGATTGTGAGCTTTACCTCCACTATGAGCCCCAGGTCTTCCACATAGTACTTCTCTGTCTCTATAAGCTCCTTTAGCACATACCTGGAAATACAGTAATAAGGTTACAAGCTCTTTTCGCAGAAAAACATAAATTGGCACTTGAATTGTTTCAGTGTTTTTTTTTTGTTCTTTTGTTCTAAAATGAACTAAAATAATATAACATTTTAATATAGACTTTCCAGGAACTGGTAGGAAAACACTTCTATTGGGAAACAAAAATCTAATTACATTACCATAACCTGCAAAGGTTTTAAAGTCAGGAAACAGCTGATCAGCTATAGTCCATGTTTTTATTGCTTTCATTTGGCTCTTATATAACAAGTTTCAAATGTCACCACAAAAGTCGAGCAAAAGAATTCATCCATCAGTTGAGGAGAACTATCAGGCTGTTAGGTTAAAAGCTAAGGAAATATTATGTTGTTTTACTTTGTGTCTATGTGCAGGAACAGCACAAGCATCAAAATCTTTTAAGCAACCATACAGATTTTTCTCAAAAGGTAAATTTTTCCATTTCCACCGTTAGATTTGATCTTTCCTCAAAAGCTTGTGTGAAATTCTGTTCGGGTTATTTTAGTTTAGGATGCCCGTATAAATTCTCAGTTATCCGGGTCATCTCAACAGCAAACAGGCTTAAATCAGGCGCAACCGAACTTGATTGATGTAAGAATTATCTAAGTCCGGTTGCCTCCGATTTAAGACAGTTTGCTGTTTGTTTAGGAAGGTGTTTTGCTGGGGAAAAAATTAAAAGAAGCACCCATATGAAAATATATCAAACAAAGTTTGTAGGAAGCTTTGGTGGATCGTTACAAGAGTCTACTGTGATAATATTGTGCTTCCCTGTTAATCAGCTCATTATGCTCAGGCCCAATGGTTCAAATTATTTAGAAAGTGGCAACAATCTACTGGCTAATCAATCTGCAAATTAATTAGACCAATTTTTCAGCCCTTGTTCTTATCTAAATTATTGTCCGCAATTATAGCTACAAATTAATAGTTCAAATTAGTATAGATTTCTTTCTGACAATTTTTCTCTTGTAAAAGCAACAGTGTTCACATTATAAATTAAAAACCTGGAACTTTTCAAAGGAATGCAAGTAATGCCAGAGCTGTAGATTTAATTTGTTTTGAATGTTGAGAAATGATAAAGTTGTAGCTGTTTTTGGCCAAAACAAGAAATAATGTAATATGCTCTGAATATGATAATAAGAGCTGAATGTCTTTGTGTGACTATAGTCTCTAAATGCTTTTTGTGAAAGATGTTTATTCTGTATTCAATAGTATTATACATTTATATACATTGTAGGTATTGTTAACATGAAGTGAGTCACAAGGGTTTACTGTGGATTTCCAGATGGGCACCGCTGAGCAAAGATAATGGGACAGATTTGCAGAGATGATGATGTTGTTGTCACGTAGCTATCATATTGTCTCTGATGATCCCTCAGACTTATTTTTAGGTGCCATCATCAAACCAAGGCCTGTGGTTCTAGATTCTCATAAGTGCCAACAAACAGCAAACAGCCTTTGTTGATAAATCTGCTCTGAGTGACATTTGGCAGCTGCACTCCAACATAATGATGTTTGAGCTGAGAATGAATGAGTGTATTACTGCAATGACAATTGCTTAATGTTTAATGCAACACGCACATGCTTTTCTCTAAGGCACTTCTCCTCTCCTCTTCAGTGTCCGCCACAGCCGACCACTGGCTGGAGGTGTCGTCCATCAGGACGGACCCGCTGTCATCGGGCAGAACGCCGGTGGACTGGGTGTCCTGCGGAAACAGGGACAGAGAGCTGGGTGAAAAGACAGAGGAACTATTTATCAATGGCCTTCAGCCAGGAGTAAAGTAAACAAAGGGAGATAAAGAGAAGAGCAATGGTAATGATGTGGGTTGCCAAGGTGACAAGAGAGCACAGATGGGTATGAGAAACAGAGATTTAAAGATAAAGACTGGAGTCACATCTCTGCCGTTAATGACCAAGAATGTGCCGCGCATTAGAGAAGAAAACTTAAAGCAGAATTGATAAGCAACAAAAAAGTAACGCAGGTTTAGCAAATTCACATTTCTTATGTTTTTCAAACAAAGGAATAAAACAGTTTCATCATTCAGCTGTATCTATGTCAGCCTTGAATGACTGCAGTGCACAGATGGTTAGAGACACCTATCCAGTTGTGTTCCTGGGGCGCACACATGATCTCCTTTTTGTGCTTCTTCCTGGAATTGGTATCATTTCCTGTGTAGAGTTACTGGGAAAAGGTTACTGACTATGGAGCAGTGGAGCATGAAAAGACCAAAATCAAGATAAACTCAGTAGATTTGTGCTTCACATCTACCCACAAATCCTATATTTATGTGGCATATAATTTCTCTTAAAATAAGCAGACCAGCATGTGGTCAAGTGGTAAAATTACTCACAACTGTCATTTTAGCTCTGCTTTTTAAGTCCTTTGCTACTTATTTCACCACATAAATTTATAAAAGCAACTGTTCTACCATTTCATGACTCCCTGCATACCCTTGTCCTACATAAGGACGAGACATCCTCACCCTAAAGACACACACAAACTTGTGCACACTACAATCCCCTAATCCCTCTGACTCCCTCTGACAGAAAGCTGCCTTACAGAAAACAAAATAGATGACTGGATATATACACATAAAAGAAAATAGAAAGGAGAGCAGTTTCCCCTCTTCTGTTCCAGTCTAGTTCAACTTAATCTTCTGTCATATTGTTGATGAACTCGTTGGCACCTACAAGCACTGAACTTTCCGTTTTGTCACCGTGACGAAAAGAGAGATGACTGTGTACAGAGATGCAGACAGGCTCCACACAGGCCGCCTGCTCCCCAGCTTCTCTTGCCCTACTAAGAGCACTTCAGCCTGGCTGACAGGTCTCCCTGGCTCCCTGATCATTTCCAGATGTGCCATGGCAAAGCCCATAAGGATAAAAGAAATCTTGCTTCACTCCACTAGAAGTTTGTTTTGTTATAACCATGAGATCAAACATGACAACAAAATGATTTATGTATTGTTAAAATTAAACAGCTATTTAAATAATTTGGCTGTCCTTCGTGGTTCAAATCATTTGAAGTGAAAATTTGTGGAGCAATAATCATTTTATACTGTACTCATTTAAAGATAGATTAAATATATATATTTTTTTTACCAAGCTTGACAATATAACCACAGGTCCGAGGCAGAATACCTGCCACACTATATCAACTGCAACCTGAAATGTTTTTATCATATTTCCTGCAATCCTAATTTCATAAATATTTACACTCCTGTCAGTTTTCATTATGGGTACATTATTGTTTTTTTTATTGGAGTCTATAGTTGTTTGCAAGTGCAAGTAGCAGCAGGAACATGATGATGTTTTGTATTATTTAGACTGCCATACAACTCCTGCTTTCAGAGATGTTCAAACTTAATCCAGTCAAACAACCACATTCTGCACCATCCACATAGTTTCTTTATGAGAGACCTGTGGTGTTTGCTGTCTGGTTCATTTAAAAAAAATTAAAAAAAACAGTAGTTGCATTGTGAAATGCTAAAATATAATAAACAGGCAGATTTTATTTTTCCTATTGAGCAAAACAGAAAAGGTTTTGATTTAAAAACAAAGAAGTGATGCAACTCTGCGGTAAACACACAAATCAAAGCGTTGCTTCAGCTGAGGGCGAACACGGTAACATAACATCTCATGAAATAAAAATTCCTCTGGCTAGCTCTGAAGGGCTCTGTTCTTTTTAACGATTTTGATACTTTCCTGTTTAAAATATTTGTGTCTGCAGGTCATTTTGACCCACTAACTCCAGGAGAAACAGTTTCATAAAAATTAGACATGATTTGCTTTTGACACCATGTTTTCTTCAAGCGCTGACATTCAGCAAATGTCTCCATGCTGCACTCTTTTAAGACTAACAACAATGCATGTGATGATACAACAACTTTAGCAGACAGGTAAGTGAATGAAACAAGAAGCCTGCGTGATTCCAATGAGATACCTGTCCTCTTTTGCCTAATTTTCCTGTCTGCCTTCAAAGACAAACAGTAAAAACACCAAAGTGCTGACCTCATCCCTCTAATGTAATCACACTAATGCCTTTTGATGTGCTGCTGAAAGTGAAATTACATTTTAAGTGCTCAGGTGTTGATTCACAAACAGGAGACGCTCTCTAATGCTCCGACATCATTGTTGTTTCACAGTTATGGGGCTCGGGCACAGCTCATTCATGCTGTGTTCCGCAGTTTCTGGCAAGCCTTCACTTAGATAAATAAAACAACCTCATAAACAGCCCAACCTGAGATGCCCCTTCTCCTCCAGCAACCGACTGCAACAGTTTGATGAAGGATTAGATACTTAAATGTTGGCTAGTGTGCTTTTATCTCGTCGTTTGTTTTGTGCTCTTTCACATTTATCTCCTTTTTGTACCATGTACCTGGTCTTCTGCGCATTGGTCTGTTTTGTTGAACCTTCTTACATGTGTATGGGTAATTCTTTTCATTTCAAATGCATTGAACTATCTTTTTAAGCTAGAAGCAGGATTAGTTTTATGTTATATTGACAAATAATAGGCTATGCAATAAAAGACAGAGTCAGAGTCAGTAAGGAGTGAGCTTTATGGTGCGGTGTGATTGCAAACCTGGGTGTTTGGCAGTGATGTGAAACCAGTCAGCGAGGACGTCATAAAACTTGGTGGCTGTAGTGAGGCTGGCGACAGGTCCTCAGGGCTCGCCAGGCCATCTTTCCAATCCTGCAGCACAAACACACATCCACAGTGTAACAATCACACAACATCAGCACCAGTTATAATGTTTGCAGCATGTTTATGCATTCGTGAACAGAAAAAAAAAAGTAAGCAGGAAAAAAAACTGAAGCGAGAGAAGCCGAGCCAACAGCGTCTCTGACACGATACTTCAGAAGTCAAACTTTTATCTCTGCTGTTATTCTTGAGTAAACAAGCCGTGGCTGTTCAAGACACTGACTGCACTTTCTGTTTATGTAAGACAGTAATTAAGAATGTTTACCTCAGAACCAGTTCTTGCCACGAGATGATCTGACTATAATTTAGATCCCCAAGTTTACTTAAGAGGTGGTTTATCTCAAAATGTGTAAAACAAAACTTGGATGCTGAATCCAGCGTGTAAGTCTTGTTTGATTACTTTTTGGGACGGTACAGGAAAAACACATCACAGCTGTTTTGGCTCCTGTTTCTCACCGGTTCTCTGTGGGTTACAGGTAGAACGGTGAAGGTCTCGTCCAGCATCGGGGGGCTGCCAAGCTCTTGGCTCTGGCTGTGGGATGGCAGAGGCGGAGATTTCCCTTCAAGCTTCCGAACCTGACGGTCTCCCTTGGCAGACGACCCGGCACTGAGTTTGCGGACGGGGTTTGTGAGCCATTTTTTCAGGGTGCTGACAGAACGTCTGGAGCCCGGTGAACTGGGGGCCGAGCTGCCTGACGGCTGCGGGGGCAGCGACGCCACAGAGGTGGAAATGCTGCCTTCGCTGCCTGCTGCAGAGTATGAGTCTACAGAAAAGGCACAGAGAAAAGAGAAATCAATTGTGACCAGAGATAACGGTGTTCTGCGTCACAGGGCAGAGAACACTTTGCATCAAGACCTCAGTTAATCAATAAATTAGCCAAATTGCAAAAACAGGTTTTAGTGTGAGGCAACATAACACTTGACTGAATATTAGATGAGCACAGGAGTGCAGGTTTATGATAGGTCATGAAGTACTCAAAGCATAAACATATAGTAAAAGAAAAAAGCTAAATTAAAAAGACAAAAACATGAACAGTCCTCTTATTTAAACACAGCTCTGCACACACACCATACAAGTTTTACTGTTTAGTTGAAGTATAAACATTTTATAATAATAATAATAATAATAATAATTATTATTATTATTATTATTATTATTATTATTATTATTATTATTATTATAGGATTGTGTGCATGTGGGCATGTCATCAGCCCACAGTCACACTCACAGAAGAAGTCAGGTTGGTTGACATTTGGTACGGAAATTATTCCAGAGCTTTTGTAGATTGTCTGCTACACATAGGAACTGAGCTGAGGGCTAGCACAGACATCCGCTTTAATCTTCTTGTATGAGTGAGAGTGGGACAGGGTGGGGCTGGGGGGAGGGGGCTGCTGGGGTCTGTTTGTTTTTTCTGCATTGTCTCATCTGCCTCATCCTCCTCAAACTACAGCAAATGTCTTCAGCCTGTCTCAGTCTCCTCTTCTAAAGTTTACATCTGGAGAATCTCATCAAATCCGCCTCTGTCATGTTTGCCATTCGTCCTTACTTTTCAAACCTTTGACCTTAAATCACAACCCATAGAGAAATATGTCTGTTTTTTCGCTGCAGCCATCACTTATTGCTTGAATGCAGCAGCAACCCTCAGTCTTCAGCAGCATGGAAACAATGTCAATGTTAATAGCTCACCTTTTGCTTTTTTGAGTTAAATTCTTTGGCACAAATTTCTATAAAGTATGTGAATTTGATGCACATGTTCATAACACAATAATACAGAATTCATTACAAAACCAACTGATTTTATCTCAACTCTCAGCAAAACAAAACATGCCACATTTTAAAAAGCAAAACAACATCTTAAATCCTTCTCAAGATGTAAATCAGTTCTATTGAATTTTTTTTCTGGGAAAAAAGCAATTGCAGTCTTTGGACCGATCGATTAAAATGACCTCCTGTATCCAATGCACGTCGCTAAAATCTCACTCATGTCTGTGCACAAACATTTAGGCTCACTAGTGTCTTTCTCATAATAGAAGCAGTATCATCCGAATGCTCTTGGGGGGTCCAGTTTCCTGATACTCCCCTCAGCTAATCCTGATAAGACTGGAGACTGCAATAAGATCTGAGCAAAACAGAATCGGGGAGCTAAGTACCGTACATGAAAACACAAGGAAACTTGTGGAATAGAAAATGCATTTTATTTTTGAGAAATAGAGGATGAAAAATGTGATTATGACGATCAGTTTAATTTAGGAAGGTTAGTGTTAGGGGGTTAAAGTGCACACATACATGCATGTATACACACTCAGAACGAGACACCACGTTTCAGAGGAGGGGAAAGGAAGCCTGACGTCGTCTTAGCACACTGGAAGAGATTCAAACCCCTTAATGAGAATCTCTGCAGTCCAATGATGCAGCAGTGTCAAGTGTACAGGTTTATGATTTACACATCTTCTATGGTACAGGCTTTTTTTTTAATGACAATCCTTTGATCTGTCACCATGGCAACCGTACATTAACATTGTGCACGTACTGTGGGTCAGTTTTTCCTTTTGACCCTGTGGATTTAGATCTCTCTGTGTGTGTGTGTGTGTGTGTGGGGGGGGGGGGGGCAGGCAATTTTCACAGCAGCAGCAGCAGAATTTGATACAAAGGGAGATGATGAGCACACCCTTAAAAAAATAAATAAATAAAAACACCTTGCCCCACGCATTGCAGGATATATAGCATTGATAATGTAGTCCACCTCCAAAAAGGAAATTGAGAAAAGCATCCCTCCCACTTTGTCCCTGTCCCTGTTGCATGCTGATAGTGCATGCTGATATTCATCTTCATAACAATCTCCTTCGAGAAAAGATTGCTTGGGCTGATTTTGTTAATTCAACTTGACTGTTGTTTGGGCGCTCATGACAATTAGGCTAACAGATGAAGGCTACACGACTGAATTCAGCCGTGCCAATTTGTTACTGCTGGGCTTTCACCAGTCGCCTACTCGCCGTCTAAAAAGCTCAGCGCCTGCTGGGGTGGGAGGCTCGTCCAAAAAGTGCTGCAGAATGTAACTTCATTGCCAAAAAGAGTATCTGCCGAAAAGTAGCCCTAGATTTGTTCCTGATGTTGCTAACTCAACTGAAATCTGATTCATGTCATCAGGGTATTGCGAAAGCGTCTAATCATCTCGCTGTATTTGCAGCTCTGTTGTATAATTGAATTTGTCCTTACAAGCGTAAAATGTTTCTTATGCTACATAGTTTGACTCATATTTTAAACATTCTAAGTTGGAAAAGGCAGATGCAGGATCTATTGCATATTTGTTTATGGTTGCATGAAGACTGTCCCTGTGATGGACTTAGTACCTGTCCAGGGTGTCCCCCGCCCCTCGCACTGTGACAGCTGAATATGGGCACCAGTGACCCTGAAAGGAAGAAGTGGGTAAAAGATAATGGATGGATGGATAAAAACTGACACAAACTGTGTTTCATCAAAGTGTTTCACAATGAATTCTGATTCATTTTTAGGAAGATCAGATAAATCAATGAGCTCTGCACCATTATTGCCCATCTTTTAAATGTGGTTTGCAGTAAATAATTTAAAACAAAGTTAATTACAGATTCAGGGGCGGGGGGTAAATGAAAGGTGGCAATTATCTGCAGCTTTTATTTAATACTATTTTTTTTATTGTAAATGAAACAAAAGAACAAAACAAATAAGGCAAAACGATATGCAATTTGGGAGGATGATGCTGATGCTTTAACTGATGATCCACCAGAAGCTCTTTTGTATTGATCAGCTGCTGAGTGAGTGCTGCTGAGCTGACAAATCAGAGCTAAAAGTGTTGGCTGTAATGGAGCAAACTTGTTCACAGCCCCCACCACTGCAGAGTTCTCTGTCAGGCCTCTAGCCTCTCAGGACCAACTTAGGCATTACTGGACTCTGCCAGCCAACACAAACAGACAGACATGCAGGTGCCCATAAGCTTGCATGTACACACAAACTGCAGTTTTCCACAGCTCTGATGGGCGCAGCACCGAGACAGAGAGATTCACTTGTGAGGGAAGTTTTTAGAGGGATCTGAGTCAATGACGGGCAGCAGTTTAGGGGCAGGAATCCTGCTGGTCATTGTGGTAAAAAAAAAAACATTTTTAAAAAATCATGGCGGATGTCCAACTAAGAAAGGCTGATGTGTCAACAATTTTCAAATTTCAGGTACGTATAAAAACATGTCTGCCTGCACCATTTCGAAAAACAGTACCCTCCTAGCTTACTCTTTCTATATTGCGCCTAAATTAAAAAACAGCAGTGTATATTCTGCTGCTATATTATTTTTTGCCCACTCTGAGAAAATGTTAACTCTTCCATGTACTTCACAGATGTAAAACCATGTAAAATAAAAGGGCATAGTGTTTCACGGTCTGATTTTATTTCATTTTCTTTCATATCTCTGTTCCCAAAGAACAAGTTTCTTCTTTATATTTTATGCTGCTGGCCTCAGGCTGGTTTATGTGTATTTTATTTGCGCCGCTATTGACTTATGAGTCCTGGCACTCGCCCCTTGAAATGTCTTTTTTTCCCTCACCATCATTCCTGTCACCTTTTTGTTTATTGGGCTGCTAATCTTCACTCCTTGTAGCTTTTTGCACTGAAGTGTTTTTCATGACGCAGCTGGATGCTGCTCCAGGATCAGGACATGCAGCTCTCTTGCCTGATGCAGTGCCCTGAAAGCTGCTGAGACCAGCATGAGTTCGACAGACAAAACCCATCGCCCATGAAAACAGTGACAAAAAAAGGTAAGGGATAAATACTCAGGGGGAAAAAAGTGTTTGATTCATCTACTTTTTATTTGACAATAAGGCCTCAGTAAGCTGCTTTCAGAAATTAGTTTTGAAACTTTCAACTCAAACTGTTCATGAGTGTTTTAGTGACTATCTGATCATGAGCTATTGTGCAAATACAGGATAAGCCATGTTGTTTTAGCCTAAAAAAACAATTCTAAAAAGACTTATTCCTCTTCACCATATACCGTGCTCTGTGACTGATGCTTGATGCCTCTTAAAATCGCCACTGACAACTGTTTGACAGAACTTCCCTTCAAAAATGACCAAACTATCCGTTTAAAACAGTAGATCCACTTTGTTCTAGGCTCCAGTAGCTGTTAGGGCATCAATTTGTTCAGAATGAAACACTGTGCCATCTATAACAGGTAAGATATTATGACTTGGATATGACAAAGAACATAATTATATTGGAAAGGGGCCTAAAACACTGAGGAGAGGAAAGGAAAGAAAGAGAAACGTTAGTACAGCTTCACAATTGTTCTAGTGTGTACCATATGTTAGCATGTTTGTGTCTACAAAGACTCACACTGAAGTCAGACAAGTGAGCAGGGGTTTCCTGTCCTCCTGCTGACCTACTTTAAGCAAAACACACACACACACACACACACACACACACACACACACACACACACACACACATACACACACACACACACACACA
>JAVKLF010000152.1:11466107-11484260 GCA_034783495.1 Millerichthys robustus | reverse complement strand
ATTATTATTATTATTATTATTATTATTATTATTATTATTATTATTATTATCATTATTATTATTATTATTATTATTATCATTATCATTATCATTGGCTGAGTTAGATTTTTGGGTCATTCATCTTTGGCAAAACAAGAAAAACATCAACTTCCTGTCACACATCACCTCAAACCTCTTAGAGCAAGTTCAGCATCTCTGTTTTTTTCCCGCTTCCCTTTATTCACCTGAGTCCCGCAAACTTCTCCAGGCTCTCAGACACAAAACTTAAGCTCTGTCTTTCGCCACAGATGAAAGATGGAAACGATATAGCTTGTGGAGTCTGAGCAATGTGCTGCTAAGATCAGTCCTGGAGAGAGTGCCAACAGTCTAATATTAGCAGAGCACATGTCTGTCTTTACAATCAGTCACTAAGATGGCTAAACTTAGTTCACTTTGTCCCAAGCCTCTTTCCAAGTTCTTTCGCTGGGTACTGGGGTGTCTGGGGAACAGCTGGACAGGCTTCTGCAATGATGAGTGAATGTCTCTGTTAGGAATTTAAAGTAAAGGAAGAAAATAACTCAACCCCTAAAAGGAGAATTTTGAGTGCTATCACAAGGTGGAGAAACAGAACAAAATGTTCTCATGCAGATGATTCATAATTATTCATAAAGTCTGAAGAGGTTTTCTTAGGGAAGTCTGAGTGATGTGGGATAACCACAAAATGTCTGCTAGATGAGCTATGCTGCCCTCATCTGGTTTAGCAGCTAAATTATTCTGTCTTATTTCTTTGACGAGAAAAACATCCAATATGTAGCTCTCAATTACTACCCCGCCCTGTTGTGCCAAACAGACTTCCATTTCCTCTGTAAAATTTCCCATGGGCTTCAATCCCCCACCACCATTACCCCCGATATGCATCTTTCACTCTTCCTGTGGTTCATATTAGTAAAAAGGTGACTAAGCTCTTGTGTCTGAACATAGAGCTTCACCTTTTCAGTAACAGGTCAGACTAGACTGATGCTATGGATCTGATCTCATTGTTCACAGCCAAAAGGGCAGCTTTGGATAAGAAATCACCCGGGTCTTTCTATGGGGATTTAAAAGAATTAAGTTGTTGGAAGTGCGCCACCCTTCTGATGATTAACATGTCCCTCAGTAAACGTCTTAGATCAGAACCAGAGTGCTTTTCTATGAGTTCAAATTCATAACAAAACAAAAAGTTTTGCAATAGATTTTGGATTTTGAAATTAGAATGTCAGTTGCATTGAATGCATATTGCCATTCAACTTGAATGTCAAAGTTTGTATGTGATAGGGATGCTTATCAGCCACTATCACACCAAATTGTAGCCCGATATCTGTAACATTGACTGAGGTACAGCTAATTTTGTAAAGGTCAACTGGAAGTGGCAGCCATCCTAGATTGGATTAACTCCAAAAGTTAGTCAGTTTCAGAATGCACTGGTCATGTTGTGCGAGTTTCATTAAAATTCATCCTGTGATTTAGGAGACATTTTGCTAACAAACAGACAGAGTTCACTCCAACAGCTAATAATGCTGAAGACCTTGTGTAATCTGTTAGCCCCCAGAGTATGTGAAAGGGAAGCCTGTCAGTTACTGTCACACCTAATTTTAGCTCAGTATCTGTTGCAAAGACAGAGTTAAAGTCGTGTTTGTGTTTGCTAAGCTCAGATAGCTGTGGCAGCCATCTTGAATTGTATATACTCCAAAATACAATCAGTTGTACACTGAGACCCAATGACAATCTTTTGAGAGTTTTTATAAAATTCATCCAGTGGTTTATGAGATATTTTGCTAACATATAAACACAAACACACACTGGAAGTTACGAATGTCTGTCTTTCACGGAAGCTAGAAAAAAGAATCTGTGTTAAAGCTGTGAATTGTGAGCTGTGTGAATATTTCACCTCCAAACATCTCATAAACAGGGCTCATGTCGCTGAGCTGTGTTTCCCAGTTTGGTCAGCAGGGGGCAGTCAACTCCCCCTCAAACAGAGGACCAGTAGTTGTATAACAAGCTACAAATAAAAGCGCAAGTCGTCTGAACTGGGCCCCGTTCCAGTTCGATATGAGGGTTAATCTTTTATACATGATCTGTGCTACATTGGGACTGTCACTGCTGCTGTGATAAAACTTAACACAATATTCCTGTCCACAGATGAAATGTACCAAAAGGGTTTTTTATTATTATTAAAACACAAGGCTTCAAACAACCAGTTGTTGTTTTGTAGCATCTGTGTCTGTGGGTACAAAAAAATTGACATCAACACTGACTTGTGTTTTTTCACTTTTTGCATTTCTAACTTTTTTTGAGTGTGTCAACCACACTGTGGGAACAATTACCACTGTGGCCCTCTGGGTAAAAGCAAAAGCCGGGTGAGATTGTTGTCCCAGCAAATAGGACAAAAGGGCCCCAGACTCTGCCTCAAATTTACAAAGAAGCTCTGGAATCATTCAGGCAAGGGGTCTTCTGCAGTACGACAAATTTGGAAGCCATAGCCTTAATGATTCAGTCACAACACGTTTTTTTTTTTTTTTTTGACAGCAAGCAAGGCTTTTCTCACACACACCAGACGGGCAGAGAGAGCCAGAGCAGAATAACTCAACAAACTGAGAGCAGAGTAGCAAGGTTGGTTTTGCTGTGGGTTTAATCCTTAAATCTTCCATAATCAGGATGAGAGGGAGAGAGCACGTTGCCTGACTTAAGGACAACAGAATCTATGTTGGGATCTGACTGATGAGGCAACCTGAGTGGCCAGTAAAAAAAGGGGAAAAAAACATGAAGGGAAGGAAGGGAGGGAAGTTCCAGAGTTGGAATCAGTTTGGGGAACTTAACCTGAACATCTTCCTACATTGCACAAACAAGAAGAGCAGAGGACAACTTGGGAGGATGGGTTTGACAACTGAGAGCAAAATCCGACACAGAAGCGGACTCAGCCATGCCTGGATTTCATAGGGTGAGATCCTCAATATCTCTCTTTTTATTTCAATGATTTTTCTCCCCCTCTTTTTGACTCATGTTTCATAAACAAAACATCGTCATGCATCTGAGATGTCTCAGATATCAGGTTTTAGAGGAAGAGGCCAGATTGCAAGGTGTTGCTCAGCAGGAAGTGTAGGCCAGGGAGTCAAAGTACAAGCTTACTATGCAGAACCAGGAAGAGAGCGGAAATATTTTGATGAGATTAATTCCCATTTTTTGCACGACACAGCACTGAAGCACAGGCAAACACACACAATACAATTTCTCTACTGACATGTTCAGTTGAAATTTTTTTAATTAGCTATCAAGTGTTGATTCTGAAGAGAAATGTTAGGAGAAAATGTGTAAATTTGCTGGGCCATTGTAGTGTGATGTGTAGAACTGGTTCCTCCCATTCATGATTAAACTTCATGCAAACTGTACGCATGTGTGTTTTTCCTCTCAATTTTCAACTGAGTTTACAAATTAGGTGGAAAGGAATGTTTCAAAATATGACTCCCTAACAATTTCTTTCAGATTACTTTCCAGACTATAAGCTTCCTCAGGGTCACAGCATCTCCTGACATCTGTTATTCATTGTTTGGATGGTTACTTCATTCTGAGCGTTATTCATCTTACATTTCAAACTTTTGTTTTCTAAATGTGTGACCAAAACTTAAAATTGTTATTGTGTTACTTATTGTTATCATTATATTGTTATATTGTTATCATTATTGCATGACGATGTTATGTATGGCTTGTGTTAAATCTGAGACTTACAGATCAGTCCCTTAGACAAGAAGGCTGAGGTGAGGTAAAGCTCCTCATCCTCTTTAACCATCATATCTTTAGGTCACCAGATTTGTTGAACACAAGTGTGAGTCTGGCAGTGTAAGATGTCTATTCTGAGCACAAGAAACCCTTTCTGAGGATAAATAATGTTGGCAAAACGCAGATATTCCCAGTTGCTGGCACATTTGCATGTTTTTGTTTTGACAGCAACTGAAATAAAACCTCCTATATGCAAATTAACCTTGTTCAGACAGGTTTAGCAAAATGTCCATGAAACATCATGCCACGCAGTAAAATCTTACATGATTGTGACGTGAGTGGAGAAAATGTTTTGTTGGGGTTTTTTTTCCTAAGATGAATTGCCGTGCAGCAGTCCTGACACCCCCATGTGATCCCTGACTGGACGGGTCCCGATGGCGACCGCAAATGACGACCCAGACCTGGGCAGTGGCCCATCAGAGGACTCGGATGTCTACCTGGATGATTCGGACTGTGAGAGTTTACTCTCTGATGACTCTGTCTATCCCGAGTATGAAAATCAGACGAAGTTCGCAAACCCAGCTAAGACTCTGTATGAGGCCTGTGTAAGGAATGACTCTGAAGCCCTGAGCAGCATCATGGAGAGAGGAGTCTCAAAAGAAGAGGCCATGGAGCTGGACATCAACGGCAGGGTGAGAAAAATTTATTATTTTTGTCTTTATCGCACAAAGGAAGAAGTTTTGTATGCATTTCTGTAAAATACAATACAAAAGTCAGATAGTTTAAGGCTGTCTTGTTCCCCTCCAGAATGGGTTGATGGTGGCAGTGACCAAAGGTTTTGTAGACATTGTCACTCTTCTGCACAAATGTTTCATAATAGACATCAACCACCAAGACAATGATGGAAACACTGCCCTCATGATCGCTGCACAGGCTGGTATGTTAGGAAATATAACTAACCTCAACATCTGAACTTCCCAGAATGATAACTTTTTTGTTTAATACAGGCTTCATCACCATCCTTAACTATATCCTTAACTATTACCACGGTGTGGACACAGAGGTCCGGGACCCCCGTGGCTTCACGGCCCTCATAAAGGCAGGCCTGCAGGGCCGAGAGGAGTGTGTGTCTGCCCTGCTGATGCACGGTAATCTGAACACTGAACATGACCTGTACCTGGACTGCTTGTGTCAAGTTTTATCCAGTAAAAGGTTTGGGTAAAAAAAACATCATTTTTGTTTCGTCCATCTCACTGTAGAGATGATGCTTGACGATAAGGGAAACTAAAAACACTTTGTTCAACGTGACATACGAGGCAAAGCAGGACACCTGATCTGTGAACTAAGCTGCTGCACTTTCTCTGGGATTAGATCAGCTGACACATTTGGAACAGAACAATAAAAACTTTCCAAAACATGCTCTGGTTACACTGTTTTAAATAGACTCCAGGACAAATTAGCTACATTATATAAATGTTAATTCTTTTACATTTAAAAGAAAGCTGGACGTTTGATTAACTTGCCTAAAAGAAATGAAGCATCAACAGTTTGAGTTTAGATCGTTAAATAATTTACTATTGTTGGTGGTGTTTGAATCTAGCCCTTAAAAAAACAAGTTGATGAATGAAGAAAACGTTTGTCATTTCAAGCTATTGACTCAACAAAATCTATAACAGTTGACTTATGGCTTGGCGAAACTAACTTGAATAATTTGTTGAATGAACTAGAATAGAATTGGCTCTATTTAATAAAAAGATCTTGTTTTTTTCACTTGGTCTTGTTTTTTTTTTTTTTTCATTAAACAAATAACATATATAAAATGGAGGTTTTATAATGCTGAAAGATGAGTTTTTGTTTTATTAAAAAGACAAACTCGCTTGTGAATCCAAACAAATCTGACAATAACAGTTTTAAAAAGTAATTTACTAAAACAACAATAGTTTGATCCATGCAATCAAAATAAATTGAACCCACTAAAATGTTCACCAAGCCCAGATAAATTAAATCACAACAACTTGAAAGAAAATTAAAGTTGTGCAGAAATATCTTTTTTTTAATCTTCATTCAACAAGTTGTTGCTTTTTGGTTGTTTGGTGTTTTTTTTTCGGAGTGTGTAATTCAAATTTTTAAACTATGTTACCAAGTTTCTCCAAAAGCTGCCACATGGGGGCGTTGTTACATTACGCTGCCTTCATCACTTTTTGCCTGTGTCATCCTTATCCTTATATAGGTGCAGATATACATGCAGTGGATCTGGTCCAAGGAAGGGGTCTTAAAGACTGGGTCCTTAGGACTGGAAGGTTTGAGACGCTGTCCAGAATCCGGCGCCTGCAGGCTCGTTCTGTTGCCAAGCAGTTCTGTGAAACCTATAAACCGGAGTGGCCTGAGCTGAAGCAGCTGGTAGAAAAGGCCACTGCTCAAAAATCAGCCAGTCAAAAACTGAGGCAGCGCTTAAAAGAAAGTCTTTCTTTCAGCTTCCCACACGACCCCCAAGACAATGGCATTATGGACCATATGGTTCAGATCACTACAAGCATCCACAGCCCACTGGTTGCTACAGCTTGCCGCCCGCTGTGTCCCACAAGTCCCCCAGAGATTGGCAAGCGACGGTTTGCCGTCCCAGAACTGCTGGAGAAGCACAGCAGCAAGGAACTGGAAGAGAAGTCGGTGTCCCACAGCAACGGGTCTATCACCTCAGCTTCTCCCACAGCTGAGTCGGCTACCTCTGTTTCTCTGGCCTCTTGCTGCCAGGATCCAGAGCGCAGGGAAAGTTTGCCGTCAGGTGGCGTGAGAAGCTTCATCCCTCGCAGCATGGCGCACAGAAACAGCATATTCCCCTCGGGCTGCATTCCCAAGATTGAGGTGACAAAATCTGGGGATCCAACGCCAAAGAAGGAGAAAAAGAAGAAAAAGCAAAAGGGCTACTTGGAGCCTCCTGTTTGGAGGTATAAGCAGGTCAAAGAAGAGAAAAAGAAAGAAAAGAAAAAGCAGGCAATGCAAAAAGACCAAGAGAAAAAACCTAAAGGGTCCAAAAAATCCTCAAGCAAAACCTGAGGCAGATGGCTTTTTGCCACAGAAAACATGACCTTGATAAGACCACCCGTAAGAAACTTATGTCTGAAGTCAGGTGGAACAAGAGACACAATCTTTGCAAAACAACTTTGGGAGCGAACAATGAACAAAAGCATGAATGGATTCAAACGTTTGCTCAGGATGAAAGTAACATTATTAAAATATTCTGATGTTTTGGGAGGATTTTAACATCTTGTGCTTAAATTTCTTAGATTGAGTATGGTTTGGATTCAAAAATGTTTTGGCGTACTCATAAGCCACAACATGCTGGCTGGTCCTAAATCACAGACTTTTGCAGTGAATTTATTTATTTATTTATTTATTTATTTATTTATTTATTTATTTATTTATTTATTTATTTATTTATTTATTTATTTGTTCGTTCGTTCGTTTGTTTGTTTGTTTGTTTGTTTGTTGTGAAAGTCATACAAACCTATGTTCTGCAAAATTTTCAGGTAGCAGCATGGTATTTCACTTCAAAATGACCAACTAGCCATTAGCCTATTATTGTTTATATAAGAAATGTCCTCAATGGCCTTCAGAAAAATGAACAAATGTCTCAGTTAACTTTGATTTTTGCAACGTTAAAAATGTCTAAACTTACAAAACATGATTTGTTTGTCTTCACCCCATGTTTAAGAGCCGTTTTCATGTGTTTGATTGCTTCATGGCACCATTTCAATTATTTTTATATGCATAGCAGTGCAACATGATCATTATCACACTAGAAATGTAACATGTGACTGGCATCTAACCTTAGATACTCCTTTCAAAATAAAGTTGCTTTGAGCTTCTTACGACAGCCTATAATGAGCTCGCTCTGTGGCATGAAGTGGCTTTTGAACCCTGGTTGCCAGTAATCTTTTAATCCACAGAGGACTATCGTTGCACAACTATTAACTTTTTTATTAGTGCTGAAAACTGCAACTTTCACATGTTGGCCAGTGGCTTTTGACAATGTTCTATTGAAATCAATCTAGGTGTATTTCACAATAAAGGCTTATGAGAAAAAGACTCACAGCAGCAACATCAACAAAAAAGAGAAGCCAAATGTGGGGGTTTTCTGGGTTTTTTTTTAATCTTGTGTTAAACAATGTTATATTTTCAGTCGTGCAGCTCACTTCCTCTCAGCAGTGGGGAACTTGGTGACCTGAGGTCAGCCCTTATGTAAAGAACTTAGTGAGAGGTTCAATGACGAAACACATTTAACCTTTAAAAAAATCTCTCTTCAGACTCGGCCTCAAACACTGTACAGATTTTTACTTTTGTGAATGAACAAACATTAACCTTCTGCTGCAAAACAATTCAATTTAATTTACTATGACTTGCATACAAAATGGCTGCGTTCCAAATTGCATGGCTCTTCAAACCACGTATGATAACTATTTAAAAGATATATGCTCTGTTTTTGAACAAAACTTTTTTTACATGTCAGCTAATGTGAGGCCTCCCAGCTGTGTCTGCAGCTGGAAGCCAAACTGCAGAGATTAAGGAGCCTGAGAACAAGGAGGGGGATCAACTGTTTATTACAGACATTGGGAAATAGGATTGACTGAATGAAGCCTTGTACCGCAGTGTAGGTTCTTTGGCATCTAAAAGACAACTCTGTGTTTAAGACAAACCAACTGCTGCAGTCACAGAACATTTGTAGAACTCCCTGTGCAGCTTCTGGTATCACAGGGTGATACATTTAGTCATTGGAGCAACAAATCCTCCATCAATCAATCATAAAACCAAGAAGTATAGGGCTCGACAATTTTTTTGACAAACTAGAACTTTCTGCCTAGTTACAATGGTTGTCTGTCTTGTTTGTCTTTATGTGACCCTGTCTCGTGCATAGTGATTGCAGGAGACATGTACCAGCTGATATTGAGAATTACTTGCTTGTTCTGGGGCAACAGCTTGAACAAGGAGGCTCCTACCTTCAGGATGGCCAGTCATGAGACACTGTCTCTACAGCATGTCCTGGGTCTTCTCTGGTGTCTCCTCCGATTTGAACATTCCCAAAACACTTTCCTAGTGAAGTGTCCAAGAGGCATCCTTACCAGATGCTCAAATAACCTCAACTTACTCCTGCAGAGGAGCTACTCCGAGTTGCTCCCGGATAACGGAACCTCTCAGCCTTTCTAAGGGAGAGTCAGCTACTCTGCACAGAAAACTTATTTCAACTGTAGGTTATGTATCCATCTCGTTCATAATTCACCAGACTGTCTCTTTAAAGTCTAAAACATCTGTTTTAGCCAAAACAACAGTTTTCAAACATCAGCCTATAGGAACAGTTGGGCTGTGAGGTAGTGAAGTTGCAGAATGATTAGGCTATTTAAACACAGCAACTGTTATGTCTGTCATTTAAACCTTTTATTGCACCCTGTTTTGTAATAGAAACTTTAGCAAAGGAGGAAAAACTTTCCGAGAGTAAAAACATATCAGAATAACTATAAATGTCTCCACTCCTCGCCCCTGAACTTCAAAAAACACGAGAGTGACTTGCTTTCCAATCAGTTACATAAAACGTGTGAATCCTCAGACGGTTTGAGAGGGAGAAATCCTTTTGTTGACGCACATTCCTGTGCGTGTGGCGCAGACTCGGGTCCGCAGAGGGGAGAGGAAAATGAGAGGTTTGGCAACAGGAAAACCCGCTCAGAGGAACACATTCCAGGCAGAGCGGACTCCGTACGGAACAATGAGGGGTGGGACTATTTAAAAAAAATCTCTAATCTGGTCGTTTTATCAGGCGCTCAGCTGAAGGGCTCTCTCGGAAAGTGAAGCTGTCGGCGAGCTGAAGCTTTCCGAGCGGAAGGTCGTAGGTTCGATTCCCGCCCCCTGCGAGGTGTTCGGCTTGTCGTTTTTATCAGCGCAGATTTGGACCTAGATTTTTTTTTTAAGGCAGCTCGTTGTCTTAACCTCACTTTGTTGCTTTGTTTAAAGTTCTCTTTTTAGTCTGAGTGGTTAACGGGGTTTTTTTTTTAGAAGAACTAACTGAACCTTTTTCACAGAAAAGGCGCCTGATCGTCATCGAGGCTGGAGGATGTGAGGTCTCTCCGGATGAAACATCTGCAGCTGAGCCGCTCACACAAACCCATTTATAACTCTTAGGATGAAGCCAGAGTTATTTATACAAAACTGCTTTTCTGAGTGACCACAGAGGAACATTTCGGGCTGTCTGACATGGGAGGCGAGCGAGGTTTGCCTTACTCCAGTTAAAAGGCGAGCAGAAAACAGGTAAAAACTGTTTTATTGTTTGTTTGTTTGTTTGTTTGCTTAGCCTATATGTTTGCTTGTTTGTTTCCATGGCTTTGTGTAGTTCATATTCTTTGAAAAGGTACTGAGGTGAAGTTTTGACAGCAGCCCATGTTTCCAGATGTAAACAGGTGTGAAGTGGATCAGCTACATTTTAACCCCAGTTTAAACGCTCAATCCTGACTAAATAATCCTAAATACTCTTCTCTGTTGTGTCAAAGAAACAACTATTTATAAAAGCAGCCAAAATATTTGAGTAAAAAGCATTGTTTGACCTGCATGCACCCAGAGCTTCACTGTTTCCTTCTTTTGAAGGAAGGTCCTGTAGAAAGGTTATGAACGGTTAATATCTTACCTGTTGTAGATAGCTTTTTAGAAAACCTAAGATTTGAGAAATAAAGAAGCTTACAGCTAGGCCAAGACACATTTTAAAAAAATGTTGTTTAAATCAGTTAATGGTTAATGCTCAGTTACAATTTCTTGCTCATATCTATTTTTATTTTTTTATGCATGGTCATTTACATTTTAATTTAAATGCAACTGTCAGAGTGAACAATCCATGACCCTGCAGACCTATACGCAGCATAATGTGCTTACAGAAGTAAACGGATGCTACATGTGTTAGCAAATTTGTTTTGCAATTGGGATGACTAAATTACTTTTTGATATGTTTGTTTCATCCAATGTGTATGTGGATCTTGCTGCTTTTTGCAGAATTTTAGTACTAAAGTAGTAGTAGTATTTAGTAAAACATTCTGAAAGTAGAGGTTAAAACCAAACTCAAACATTGATCCCATCATTCTGTATTGATGCGATCCAACACATATGTTAGCACTATATGTTGGTGTAAATTGTCAGACATTCAGAACATCACAAATCTGGAAAATGAGGAGCGGACATAATCACATGACTAGCGTTCTAAAAATAACCTGAGTGGAGATCTCTGTTGCTGTGAAATTGATGCTGGTTAAGGAAAGGCAATAAAACACTTTGTTCTTACATTCTGACTCCGAGGACAGAAGACTGACTCTGTCTTCAATCTGACTAGCCATTAGCTCATCGATCCAGTCAGAATCTCTGAGCTGAAGTTGTTTAAAGAGCTATCTACAAAAGGTAAGATATTAATTGATCATAATTTTTCCATAAAATCTCACTTACAAAGAGACAAAGTATCACTTTAACTGTCATGTAATCTTAGTAATTCCATATAAGAATACTGATGTCCTTTGGGCTATACAAACGAATAAATGTTTTACTTTTTTTTTTTTTACACTTTTTCCAGTGACAGGATATAAATATTGTCATAACCTTTCAGACTGCAGATCATCTTTCCAGGTGACTGCTGGTGATTTCCCTCCTCAAGTGCATGTTATTCAAAGTCATGCTTGTTGTTTCCTTTAACCGTTTTTCTCCTTTTTGGTGGCAAAACCTGGTATGTGTGCACAACAAATCTCCAGCAGGATAGTTATCATTTCCTTTCTTAGACTGACTTTTACTATAAATATGATGAAAGTAAAAAATATACAGGAAAAACACTGACGTACAGCAGGTTTATGTCTTTCTTTGACATGAACCTGCTGTCTGTTGATGCAAGCAGCTCAGTGCAAGTTTTAGGTTTTTTTATACGTTATTAAAAACAACACATCTTAATTTAAGCTTTAAGAGAGTTTGGTTTTTTTTCGTGGAAAGTCTTTCTTTTTTTTGAAGTGGAATGAGGCCCAGCAGAGGGGAGGATGAAAACGATTGTGCCGCGCCATCCCCCCACAATCCACCACTGTAACAGTCATCCAGATGGAATGAGAGATCTGCTTCCCCAAGTCATAGCTGCGGAGATGAGAGGATGAGATGCCACTGAGTTTTTTCCCATAGGTCATGGGGGTGTAGCTTTGGATGGAATGGAGACAAACAGGAGCGAAGACTGCTGCCTATGAAGTCAGTGTGCTAAGATGGACGGTTTCTTTTCTCTAATCTGACAGCAGTCTCTGAGTGATGTAGACTTTATGAAGGATGAGTTCATTCTGTGGGTGGAGCTAACCTCAACGCAGATTTACCACCATGGATTTGCACTCAGGGAGAGTTAGCTGCTTGGTAAAACACGGCCATTGTAGTTTTTGCACATTAGAACAATGACTTTTCAAACGTTGCACTGGAACCTTGAGATCTAAAGATAGATTCTGTAATATGTTGCAATCAGATCACCAGTGGCTCTGAACCTTATTGAGTCAAGATGTTATTTTTATTGCCTGCCACTAAAACCTGTGAGTGTGTGTCTGTCTGCAAGCTAAGTATCTCATGAACCAGTTGTAGTTGCAGTTTACGTTTGACTTATACAGTTAAAGGATAATTTGCTTAAACATTCAATATGTGTATACCTTTGTCTTCAGTGACATTCCACTCTGTCTGATGAAACCGCTAACGCGGTCAGTAGCTTCCTGTAGTTCATGCTCAAAACAATCTAACGACATGCATCAAAACTAAAAAAGGATATTCAAAGCTTTGTGCTGACGTTTGCAGATTCGCAGTTTCACTGCCAGATGTGTGAAGTTTAGCTACTGAGAGAAAAGTGAAGTCGGTTAGTTTTGGTTCAATACCTTGTTTATTTCTTTAAAAAATACTTATTTGTGCATTGTGAATTATTTTTCAACCAAACTCAATGCTTCAGTAACAAAATGAAACTTTTTAAATGATTTAAATTTAAGAGCTCAGGAGCTGAGGACAGTAATGTTAGGCTTTTTGTTGCAGTATTTAAGATTATAATGGGCTGGAAGTCTGAAAATTCACATGCAGACAAGCCAGACAGTGTAAGTAACATATAGACTTGTGCATGAAATAATATGCAAAGATATCAGCCATGATCTTTTTCTAACATTACTCATGAACCTTTGACAACCTTTGCTAAGTACCTGTCATTCCTGAACCTGCAAGAAAGCAGCTTCTAAAGCCAAACATGACACCTCAGAACGAATGTTAAAACATCAGTGGTTAGAACAGGATTTAACCTTTTTTTGACAGCCTCTGTGTGTGTTGAGAGAAGAGGCTGATGGAGCAGCGTTTATGCTGCTTTTTTCACAAGCCAGTTTTTAATCTGTTTTTTAACAATATAAAATAGACTCAAACCCAGAGTATTTGAACTGATGGGAATAACCCATAGCTGGTCCAAGCAATTCAATAACATTCAATTGCTTCCGCTTCTAACTGTTTCAGCTGTTTTATTTTCATTTTTATTCACATTTCAAGTAAATGTGACATTCTAAACTCAGTCAGAATTGAGGTTACAGACTCGCGTGACTCTCAGAGCTGCAGCTTTAAACAATGAGCCAAGCCGAGTCTCGCCAGCCGTCCGGGTGGGGCCACTCAATGGCAGGAAGCAGAGCCATCAATATTTACTCTGCGAGCAGGACAGTCATGGAGCCGTCAGGCCTGGAGCCTGGGCAGCACAGCGCCACACGCAGTCTGAACACACACACTTGCACACACAAACATACTTGTTTCCCCCCCTAAGCCCCCTTTTTTCCCACCCAATGCAATTAAAACACAGGCAGACAGGCTGGACCCTCCGTCTGTTGTTTCTGACCTCACAGTTTTCTTAGAGGCCCAGCTTAGACTATTTTCAACTCCTCGTGGACACCGCTATCAAATTACCATCTGTAAACTGGATTCGAGAAGCAGCTCTTCCAGAAAGTTTCAATTTCAAATTATTTTGACCGTTCCAAATTTTTAAAAACAGAAATAGTTTTCACTTCTTTTTTCTCGATGTTGTGCGTTTGTTTCAGAGATGGGAAGCTCCGCTCTGCTCACAGTTGTGTATGCAGGAGTTTGTCTCTGGATTTCTGCCACTCATGCAGGTGAGTTCATGTTTTACAAGACGCTTGGCCTTTTTCTCTTTTAAATCTGGTTCTGTTTAATAGCAGTTTTGCCTCGTTATCCATATACTTGTAAACACAAGCAGCAAGTGCAGACAAGATTGTTGTTTACTGCCTGTCTGACGTGAGAAGGATTAGTCAACGTGAATGAGTGACAAGTTAAGATTGTCTAAAACCAGTTTAATTGGTTGATCTTTATCCACTCTGCCTGTGGCAATTTTAACAGTTAAATCTCCTAAAAATTTTGTTTCCTGACAGTTTTTTTTTAACAATAACCATGCCATTGTTGTAGGTAATGTGTGTTTATGTCTCACAGCAAACCTTATAAATACATTTTAATCCCACACTGGGCATCAAATTATTGCATTTCTAATCCAAAGTAAGTCTAAAACATCTTCAAAAAGACACCATAATGTGAAAACTTGAAGTTCACTTTCTGTTTTCTCATTCAAAGTGTGCAGTTTGTCATTTCAAACCAAAATTACTGCTCTTGGTGAACCACAAGACTTGGTTGTTGATGTTATGTCTTGTGGCAGCCAGGAAGTGGGGTTAACTTGTTTTCTTACCGTTACAACCGGTGGTTTCCCCAAAGGAACTCAACTCTGCTCTGTTATTTTAGATAATTAACATTTTCTTACAGTAAGGATAGTCTTTGAGTTTTAAGCATGAAGCATTTCTGCCTTTTACAGACATTTTTTCTTCCATTTAGGACAATTATTGTGGTCGTGTACACTTATTTGTTTTGTTAGTATGACTGTGGTAATACTGTCATTTTGTTTTGTTTTTCTGCCTCAGAGAGCCTTGACGACCCAGAAGGTGAGAAGCTGCTGTGTACCTGTGAGAACAACAAAGGCACATGCAGCAATGGAACGTGCCGAGGAGATTACTGTTTCTACACCTGGGTTCATGGCAGAGAGGAACGGGGATGTTTCTCCAAAGATCACTACAAAGAGCAGTGCTCCAGCTCCATGAAAGGCCTTTTTGCTCACTGCTGCACAGAGACTAAGTGCAACGCCTTCGTCACACCACCTCCAAACATAAGTCAGTATCTAAAAACAACATAGTTTTTTTATTACAACATTCCATCTATGATGTCTGAGAAACCAGTGTGCAGTATGAGCCCAGTCTGCTCAGGAACTTCTGGCACATCAGGGCACGTTTTACATTTTGTACTGGTAGTTTCTTCTTAAACAGCAACTGGTTCCCCCTTGAGGTTATTTACAGCAAATACACACAGAAGCCTTTTTACTTGTCCGGTATTCTGCAACCTGCGACTCCGGGGCCATATGAGGCTCTTTGGTTCCTCTGCAGTGGTTCTTTATTGTTTTGACTAAAAACAACCTGGAAATGAATATTTATTTTTATAACCACAAGGAAACCACCTAATTAGGTTAACTTCCAGCCATACATGGTGGTGTTTTTATTACATTAACAGCAGGTTGCTGAGGTGGAAAAAAAAAAAACACAAAGTGCAGTTATGTTAATAGAACCAGGCCTTTTATAAAAGTACCTAATAAAAGTTTATATAAAAAAATATATATGTTGTTAATAATAAAATCCAGTGAGTCAAGATATCACAAACTGTCTTTTTTTTTCTTATAAGTTAAGTAAACATATATTAGTTTTTAGTATTAATATTTATATTTTTATTTTAGAATTTAACAAAAAAATGATGTTTGATTTAAAAATAATGAAATGATAAGTTGACTCCAAATTTTTTGTGCTTATTTTAATCTTTGAGTACGTTTTAAAGCTCTTCCCAATTTATGTTTTGTAGAGAAAGGAGCAGAAACGACGCCTTTGTAAACTTTGCAAACCTCTGCACTAGTTCTATTGCAAAGAGCGATTTTTTATCTTCTTCAATAAATAAGGCAAAACATAAACATTTCATTTGTGTTTATAGGATCGTTCTTGACCGTTCCTGTGCATGGATGTGACTGACAGTTTGTGTTTATCCAGATGGAGAGCCAACCACAACAGCCCCTCCAGAAATCCCACAGCCATCGCTGTGGATTGCCGTGTCCTTGCTACTCTTATTCACCGCCCTGAGTGTCTGCATATTTGTGCTGTTTCTGCGCTTCAGACGAGTACCCTGCAAGCCGAAAGACCCCGAAGACCACGGTGCTATGATCAAAGTCCCCAACGGAGATGACCCCACATACGGAGTAAGAGTTGTCAGATTGTCCTTAGGCAGAATAACATGAATTAATCTAACTTATTTCTTTGTGTGTCTGTTTCTTGTTTGTCCAGGATATTTTTGATGAGTTTTGCACGTCAGGGAGCGGAACAGGACTTCCGTACCTGGTCCAAAGGACTATGGCTCGACAGATTTCACTTGTCGAGTGTGTTGGTCAGTCTGCTTTCTTGCCATCGATTTGCTTTGCAGTTATTTTGGTCATGCAGATGAGTCATTGCGCCACTCTGCTTCCAGGTAAAGGCAGGTATGGTGAGGTGTGGAGGGGGACGTGGATGGGGGAGAGTGTAGCTGTCAAGATATTCTCCTCCAGGGACGAGCAGTCGTGGTTCAGAGAGACCGAGATCTACAATACTGTGCAGCTGCGCCACGAGAACATTCTGGGTATGGAAGCAAAAGACGGAGAGTAATTTCTCGTGCGCGTTTGTTTCCGTGAGCAGGAAAACGCGGTGCATTTATAAAAGGCATCATCCAAAACTGCCTCCATTTTTCTTGGTTTTAGGTTTTATTGCCTCTGATATGACGTCCAAGAATTCCAGCACCCAGTTGTGGCTCGTCACTCACTTTCACGAGCTGGGTTCCCTCTATGATTTCCTGCAGTACAGCAGCATGGAGCCAGAGGGCTGCCTGAGGATGTGTCTGTCTGTGGCCTGCGGCCTGGTCCACCTTCACACCGAGATCGTCAGCGCCCAGGAGAAGCCAGCAATTGCCCACCGAGACCTGAAAAGCAGAAACATCCTGGTGAAGCGAAACGGGCAGTGCTGTATTGCTGATCTAGGTAGGACTTACTCTGAGTACTGAATGAAGACAGCGCTCACATTATGTCTGCATCCAAACACCTGCTGGATTTGGTTCAGTCAAACAGTGCATTCTTTCCTTAGGTCTGGCTGTGATCCACTCTCAGTCTCATGACTATCTAGATGTGGGCAACAATCCTCGTGTAGGGACCAAGCGTTACATGGCTCCTGAAGTGCTGGATGAGACTATTCGTGTGGACATTTTCGAGTCTTATAAACAAACAGACATCTGGGCTCTTGGCCTGGTCTTCTGGGAAATCGCCCGCAGGACAAATGTCAACGGTAAGGTGACCATTTGCAGCCAGTTTAAGCGGTATTCTAAAGGTGCTCATGTATTTATCTCTGGCTATTAAAGAAGCTATGTTAGCGCCTCACGTGTCATATTAGAAAGGTGCCTCCCTCATGTCCTCCTCTCTTGGTGAGGAAACACATTCAGAGCTGCTAGTCTCATGTCTCTCATCAGTTCAGTGTTTTCCTACTCTGTCTGTCTTTGCTATCCTGTTTCATGATTAGCACTGCAGTAATTATAAACAGTCTTATCTGGTGTCAGCACTCACTTCTACATGATCCAGATGCCCATTTGCGCAAGTCATGGATGCTAGCTCACAAACTTGGACAGGCACTGGCATACACACACACGCACACACACACACAGTATAAAGAATGTGTGCAGATGGCTACACGTGTGTGTTCTTTGTGCTTCTTGCAGAGGGAGTAGGTATTTTCCCTGCTCTCGTTTAGTCAAACATACTTTGATAAAACTCCCACTGCAACCTATCTTCAAGTTCAAACGTAATGTTTCAGACCTCATTACATGAGATTTGTAATCTGAGCTAAATCAAAAGATAAAACCAGTAAAAGTGGCTATAAATCAGTAGGTGTGGATTATGATACTGAATCTTGCTGCAACATTTACAACATTTGCAACATTTACTATTGCAGGCTGTGTGTGAGTTTTTCAACAATATTGTTTTTGTTATTGAATTTTTATTTTTAAGAAAACAACAAATACAAGTTTTATTTGTTTATGTATTTGTAGGGATTGTGGAAGAATACCGTCCTCCTTTCTTTGACCTGGTTCCCTCCGATCCCAGCTTTGAGGAGATGAAGAAAGTGGTGTGTGTGGATCAGCAGAGGCCCAGTCTGCACAACAGACTCCACTCACATCCAGTAGGACCCATCCAACACACACACACACACACACACACACACACACACACACACACACACACACACACACACACACACACACACA
>JAVKLF010000152.1:11449598-11461695 GCA_034783495.1 Millerichthys robustus | reverse complement strand
AATACAGACAGACTGACTAAAGCTAGCTAAACTTTGCACATATGTAAAAGGTAAAATTGCACTAAGAATGCACGAATAGATTTTTAAAAAATATGAAAAACATGAAAAACCAGAAAAACTATTTAATTGGATTTCATTGTACCCCTATCTAAAATCTGGGTTTCACGGTTTGTCTGTCTTTGTTACAGTGAGAGGAAAGTTTGTTTTGTTTACCCCACACAGCCTTGACCTGGGTGTCAGACCGGAGGGGGGCGGGGCGTGCAGAGGCCGGGCCCGCCCCCCTTTAAACACGTCACTGGCTGGGCTGGTTGGTTAGTATCTGTCGGTGTGGTGTGTGCGGTCGAGCTGTGGTTGTGTTTCACGTCTGGCCGCATTGATAACGACACACTTCGAGCGCGTTTAAGCGAGATGGGAATTCTGAAGACACCATGGCTCTGAAACAAATTGCCCTAACGCTGCTGGCCCTGTTCGGATCGGCGGCCGTCGGTGATGGTAAGTTTTATCCGGAGCACGTCGCTCTTCTCTCCGGCTTTTGTCTCGGTGTGTTTCCCTGAACTGCTGCTGCTGCTGCTGCTGGGCATCGCCTGTTGTCGCTAATCGTCATGGCGCTCCCGTATCGTGGATTTGGCTAGCTTTACGTGACCTCAAAACCATTCTCAGCTTCTGTTGGCTCCGACCAAAAAAAAGCTGTATCGTTTATTGTTTATTTTGATTTATATAGAGTGGCAAAACGAGACGAGTCGCTAAATGAGCAGGCAGGCAGTGGCTAAACCACAACAACAACATGGTGGAGCTCTGTGTCGAGGCGCCAGCTAACATTTGTTAGCCAACTGTCTCAAGTTGAGTTATGTTGACAGGCTAGAACATTATTAACAGTCTACTTTGATTTATTTTACTGACATAGATGTATCGATTGCCAATTAAAGTTCGCTGTTTGTGTTGCAGTTAATCTCTAAGCTGGATGTGTTAACATATTTACAAAACAAGCTGTTAGCTTGCTTATTAGTCTCCTGCGTGGGACAAAGTGTCTAATATTACCTGTGGCAGGCCGTTGTAACATATAATAAAGCCAAATTCATATCTGGTAATACATTTATTGTTTCACATGTCAACACTGGCGTTTTTCCACACACAAAATAACATTGCTGTTAGTATAAGATAGCAAGAGTGACATTCCTACACTGCCATTGTATTAGTATAAAAGCCAAAAGCTTTAAATATATATAATATTTTTCCCCTAAAGAATATTCTGTATACAGATATCCTTACTTGTCAGAAAGAACACTTAGGTTATTCAAATTAGCATTTGTTTTATCCACATTCAACAGTTGTAATTGTATTTTAATCACTGTCTGAAATTACCTTTTTGTCTATTCATATATTTACTGGTTGATAAGTTTTTTTACTTGTTAAATGATAAAATTTTTTTTGTATGTATTAATATTTAGTATTTGTTAGTGTTGTACTGAACATGTTCTCTTCAAATTTTGTACAGCCATAGAAATTTATGGCGAGTAACAGTAGGACAGCATTACCAAAATGTGGTTTTCTGCTGCTATTTCAAATATTCACATCTTCATTCCAGACAGGAAGAAAGTACTTGTCGAAATGTAGAGCTAAAAGCCCAATACACATACGTAGTGATGTAATTTGTCCAGGAAAGAATGTCATTACAAGACATCTGAGAAGTTGACTGTGGGCTGAAAGAAAGATTGTGAAATATTTGATTTTTTTTTCTATTACAAAGAAATGAAGTATGGATATTTGCTTGACTATGTCCAAATATTCAATTTTAAATCTGCTTGCTATTTGATAACTTTGCTGGGTAAAAGTGAGCAATATGGTCACGGTTTTTACGTGTGCCTGAAGGAGTCTTCGGATGGGGGACTAACCTACTTTTATGCGTGAAATGTGTTTTCTGAGAGTAAACACAGGCAGCTTGATCATTGATGCCCATTTGTGAGGAGTAAAAAGGCTGCTTAGTGGGCCTCTAGGAGAAAGTGAATGCTGGCATAGGGTGACAACAGCCTCACATTGAGCCACCCTAGACTGAAGTCAGAGTTGAAGTCTGGGTTCTTTGTGATGGAAATGTGTTGAGTTGGGGTCTTTTGAGGAGCCCGTTACGGATCTGCTTCAGTCTGATTCCTCCCCATCTGCTGAAGCAGCTGATACCTAATTTTAAATCACACCCACTGGTCATCATTGACATTTGAGTTAGACCTAATTTATTTACAAAAAAATGTTATAACTTCTGTGAGGGAACATAAGAGATTAGTGTATTTGTTGACCATATTAGAACTTGCTTCATGGCAGATTATCTTAGTAATAATAACAAAAGACCATCAAATAACACTTTACCAGATTTTCTTCTTTTTAAAGCATTTGTTGTGTTTTACACAGTTGAGTCATTCTTCCAAGAATCATTAAATATCCCTCTCCTGAATAGGAAGCTTAGGTCATTTACGGCATGCTGGGGAAATTATTACACCTACGTGGCTTGTTTGTCTAGGCTTCTCCAACTTTAGCAGTGATATGTGAAGGCAAAGGAGTGTGGGTGGAGTTAGGGGACAAAACCCCCCAACAAAGTAAGACAAGGTGGTGATGAGTTTGTCCAACTGTTAAGGGGGCCTGTGAGTCTGACTTAAGCCATGGTTTTACACCTTATAATAGATTGTATTGTGCAAGAGCTGAAACCAGACTAACCTGAAAGTTGCTGCAGATATACAGGCCCGTGCAAGTGAATATTTTTTTGTGAGATTACGCTTTGCTCACAGGTTTGATAAGTGTGTCGTGTTTTTTACTTCATACTGATCACTGGTGCTGTGGGTATTACATGTCTTGGTGCTACAGTGAGTCTGTGTGAATGAAACACATGCGATATCTATCCAGTCGACCACACTGCTGTGAGGCAGGGTGCGCCCCCCCCATCTCTTTTCTTTATCACAAAATAGTCTGTGCTTTGTCAAGTTTTAATCAGTGCTGTATCTGTACCCACTTCTGTTTTCATTTAGCAGCTTGCCTTGGGGGTGTTGGAGAAAGTCTTGGGCTTGCTCTTCATTGTGATGTTAACGGAAGTTTTTCTTCGCCATATGTTTGCTTTAGTTCTTCCTATCTCTTGAACTTTGCTCTGATATATATCTTTTGTCTAATGCTCTGTTGCATGTTGTGTCTGTGTGTATCAGATTTGAAACTAGGCAAAGGTTGTTGTTTGTTTGTTTTTTTGCACAGGGATGTGACTGTGAGAAGAGGTGAACTGGCAAACAGGTGTTATTTAATGTCATTTTTGGATGTGAAAGAGTTTACGTGGTGGAAACTACTCAAATTGAAGCATGTGCACACCTGCCCAATGAGGCAGAGCCAACGGAATGAACAAAGAAATAATAAATCTCACTGGGTTCAAAGGTGTGTGTGTCTCTGGAAGAAGAAGAAGAAATGTAGGCCAGTTTATATGGCCTTCTGGTTTTAGCGCAAATCCTCTATCAAGATCTGATCTTTTAAGATCTACCTACATTTTGCCTTCTAGTACCAGCAGCTGATATATATGTAATTGAAGGTGCAGGAGTTTCTGTGTTTAGACACATTCTCTTTAGCATTCTGTGTTTACCAACAGTTTCTGGGATGTGGCTCTGAGCCAGTCAGGGTCAGGTCGAGTCCGGGGTGGTCTAGTTTTCACTCGATAATGGCCACTGTTGTTAATGACCTCTACTAGCCCGGAGGCACAGAGCCCTAATTGCCAAAGCAGACGGCGTAGCCTCAGACTGACCCACACCACCCCCATTTTAACTCCATCCCCCAGTATTAATAGTAGACCACAAGGGATTTCTGCCAACAGTCTGTCTGCTTCTTCTTTTATTGCATTTTTAAAGAGTTGCAAAGCTATATAGATCAGTGGTAAAATAGCATATTTTTTGTACCCCATCTTAAAAAAAATACAAATAAAATGTGTTTCCTTCACAGACTGACCTTACAGACTTGGTAGCTGTGTGTGTTTTCATGTCAACAGTGCTAGACCTGAAACCCGTCTTACGTTACATATCTTTCTGCAAAGGTGTTTAATTTGTTCCTATTTTTTCTAGCTGCTGCTGGAATTAAGATTAGACATGCCCATGCATTGTTGTGTTCTGCAGAACATGTGCCATCTACTCAAGCTTTTCTCTGTAACTTATTTGACTTGATTAGCTTTGGTTGGTGTGATCCAAAATACAGCTGCTGAAGATGTGTTTTTTTTTTTGTTTGTTTTTGTGGAGTACCTATTTGATAAAATACATTGGGTTGTATGTCTGCAGTAAACAGACAGTGGAATATACAGTTTTCATCAAAATCAAATGCAAACAAAGAATTGCAAATTAAAGTATAAAATTTAGGTTTAAAGTTCAAACTCCATTAGAAGAAATGAATAAAATAACTAAAAAGCTCGAGTATTTGGCTTGTTGTAATAATACTGTTGGTAAGAACTGCAGTCAACTGTGGAGAGAAATCCTACTTTTGCTAAACTTTAATCACATGGTTTTGCTTCAGAATGAGTAGAAAAACAAAAACAGAAAATGTAATAACAAATAATGTAACATTGATACATTCATTCTATACGTTTTATGTCAGGTGTATGAATTGTGTTTATTCACTTTATGTATATGGTTTTGTCAGAGTTAAATGTTAAATTATAATTTACTTTGCAGTTAAATGTGTTTGAAAATGGGCAGAAGTAAAATCCGGTGAAGATGGTAAAACATGCAGGTGTTGTGTTGAATTGTGTTTCCCTGTTGAGATTTGTTCCAGGTATAGTAGATTTACAGCCACCAGGATATTTCATTCCTGCAGTGGGCAAAAAATTGCTTTGTTTTTACCAAACACACTTACATTATAATAGTACATGTATTTGCTGGAAAGTTGAGTTATTTCTGTGAACCGTACTGAGTGTTCATGGTAATTCTCAATCACAACAACCTTTTATAACAAAGTCATTTACCAGTTTGTATGAGTGTTACAGAGGCAGTTTGAGCACCAACAGAAAGTCTCTTAAAAAAAAAAATAAAAAGCCCAAGCACTCAATTGTTTGCCTTTGATTTTATTCAGGACAACAGACGGACAGGATGGGTTGTAGCCCAGAGTATTAGTTGGTAGAGATAGTAGAAGCAGCCTCAGCCCCAAAGACTTCACTTTAGAATCAGATCAGTAATCTGACCCTGAGATGCAGACAAAGGTAATGACTTTCCTCCTTCCCCTACCATTGATTAGGGCACAGTTGTGGTGTGTGTGTGTGTGTGGTTTTTGTTTGTGTGTGTTGCACTCACACTGTCTGGTGGCGTCTGCTTGTCTTGATCAACTCTCAGTCTGGTATCCGTATGGATCTAATTTCAGCCAATGCATTTTGGTAATGGTTCTCTCCTCTCCGTACACAAGCACATACTGTGAAAATCGTCTCCCCCCTAAAATAATGAAAACTGCTGCTGTTGCCATATGTCTCAAAGTATTTTTTTCTTAGTATGTTCACCTGTTTTTCTATGATGTACCCATGCTTCAGCAGTTCACCTCTGATTTGACAGGTTTGTTCTGCAGGAGTAGGCCTGAACACCAAGTGAATGCAGTCATCAAGGTCAAAGCTGTTTTTGTATGGGTACCAGGCTGGGGGATTTTGTTGGGGCCAAGCAAAGGCGACAATTGTTTATGGCAGCAGTGTTTTATTAATCTCATCCTCACTGTTTCTGCCATTTCCTGTCCCAACATGAACGGAATGATTGGAACGCCACTCATTAGCAGCTGAAAGGAACAGTTTTCGTTCTCTGATCTCCTTGTTTTCCACCACCATTCCCCTTTTTCCTGCTCCCTCCTGTAAGTCAAAGTCTAGACTGGGTTTTAATAACAATCACAGCTGGTCATTTGGGCAGACCTCAATAGCAGTGGGGTGGGGGTGTCCTCCTCTCTCCCCCTGGTCCCTCCTCTTAAGTATTATCCTGCTGAAGCTCCCATTCAGTCTAGCACCAAAGCAGCCACCAAACATTGGGGTTTGCTACTGATAACCCCCCCATCTGTTTGTACCCTGCCCCACCCATCCCCCCACTGAAGTGCAATCCCCTGTGCTTTTAGTTCCTGTAGGGCTGGTCCGATCCCGCCTCATGTTGCCGTAATCTCCACACAAAGGACCAGTGTAAAGACCACCAGTTATGTGGATAGAAGAGCTGAGTTCACTCAGACATCAACTTAAAGCTCTCTTATTATTCCTTCAAATCTTGCTTTGAAATACTTTCACTCTAAATCCAGAGAGTTATGCAGAACACCATGAAAACAAGTTGACTTCTTAATAAATACAAAGAGGTCTTCAAATGACTATGTGATTTATTTAATTTAGTAGTTGTTAGAATTTTAAAAAACTGAATTCATTGATTTGTCTTTAATCTAACTATGAGCATCAATGTCGCAGGTCAGTGAGTTTAACTTTTTTGGGGGGAGTTTTGTTTAGAAGTGGGTGACTAAAAAAATCTGATTTACTGAATTAGTCAGAAATAAAAGCAATAATCTTAGAAGTTTCAATATTTTCCACATCACCCATTTCTTCTTCTTTTTTTTTCTTTTTTTTTTTTTTCTTTCTAGACTGGAAGCAGACCACACATGCCTTTTAGTCACACATAACTCTTGTGGAGGAGAAAAAAAAAAGACTTTCCACAAACCAAAATCCTGGTAAACCACCAAACGTTTATGGCTGCCTGGAGATGTAAATGTGTATGTTTTGAGCCGTGTTTGGTTTTCTCTCAGAGCTTCTGTCTTCATGTCTGTGGACCATCTGTCTTGCCTTACTGTCTGTCTCCATGATGAATGCGCGGGCCTGTTGGTTTCAGATCGTGCTGTTCTTTTCAGATCACTGCAGATAATTTATGACCATACACACTCGGAGCATGTTTGTCACAAGAACTCTGTCACAGGCAGGTTTACAGTTGTTGGCTCTAAAATGAGTTGTCTAGGAAAAGCATGTTGTTTTAAAGCTATTTTCTTAGCTTCTGCTTTTTTTTTGGATTAAATGATCAAAAGACATCCAGTATAAATGTACTTACTATGAATTTGATCATTTCCACAAACACAAACTAATTATAATAGGGGGAGAAAGGGAGACAAATACCCTCATTTGGTTAAACTAGACTTGTTCCCTTATCGTTGCATATAAGCTTGATGTGGCTCAGCCAGAGCTTGTTTTTCTATCTTTATCAGCCTGATTCACCTCTGCAATCTGCAGGAAATTCCATCTGCATACAGACTTCAGTGAACTTGGACACATGTTGGCTTGAGTTCCTGCCACTCATCTGAGAAGCACATTCACGCACACAAATACACACACGAACAACAAAACACAAGAAATATTACTGTAAACCTCATTTAAATGTTTCATGTTTCCAGTCACTATCAGTGAACAAGCATGGACACATCAGCCAGCACACACCACATCCAAAAAATGCTCCAACGCACAAATCATCTTTTCAAGAAGTTAAGAAACCACTTCTGTGATGCAAGATTTGTAGTTTTGGTCACTTTTCTGACGCAATCGGTGAATCAATGGTCACTTTAAGTAACCCTTTGCTTAAAAGATTCTTGATAATCAGCCTCCTGTAAATTGTTTAAAATTTGCTGACATTTTATTTCTATAGACTCCAAAGAGATAAGTCAGGCTCATCTGGTTGAAGAATACAAGGCACAGAGGATTAGTGGAGTCATGCCAATTTTTCAAATTCTTTCTTTCTTCACGGCCAGACACTAGTTCAACCAGTGCTGAGTCCTTTTGTTGTTAAGGAATAAAGATTGAAATTCCTCTCCTCAGTGTGTATGCGGTGTGTATGGGGTGTAGGCTTGTTTTTCTTTTTTGGTCTAGCCTTTATTTCCACTACATACCAGTTCCTGTCAGGTTACCTGTGGTAAAACATTATTTTATTTCTATTTGTCCATGTTTAAAAAGAAAAACTCCTCACCGTTCCATAACCCATCCATACGAGTCAATCTGTGCACTGTGGTAGCAGAAGAAGCCCTTTGTGTGTTGACCTTACTCTAAATGAGAAGCATGTGTGCTCTGACTCAAAATCACATTTTACTCCAAATCTAATCAGTTAGTAGGTTGTTGTTTTTTTTTTTGCTCTCTGAGACATCCTTCCAGTACCACTTCTGTTTTAGATTTTGAAGATTGGTGTAGACATCTTGGTACTGCGCTGATTTCACAGTGTGGATGAACCGTAGATTTTATTATGGCTGAAGTTTTGTGTCGCCTTTGAATGGGTCCACGCACAGGAGCGCGCTGCGTTTTAATGGATCCCCAGTTTTTATTGGCTTGAACAGAGGCTGCTTTTGAGTGTCACGATAAGAAAGTAAGAAGAAGGGGATGGAGCAGATTGCTGCATTTGGGATTTGGCGCAAACCCTCTCCCCTTGTTGGGTTTCACTTTGTGTGTCCCTCTGGGTGGGTCTGTCTCCACCCTGCGTGTTTGGGTTCGTCTGCAGTGAGGGATCAAATTTCAATGCCGCCAGGCCGTCTGGCTGCTCCTGTTGACCTACACATCATAAAATACTGACAATTTCATAGGACATGCTTCACATTTAGTGTTGAAACTGTGGTGTAAGCTCGCCCCCTGCTGGACAACATGTGTTCTTTTTTTCCGGTTTTTAAATGTTTTAACCCGAACACTGTCTATTGTTCTGCTTTTCCCTCCAGCTTTACGTTGTAACTGCACAAACTGTGCGCAATCAGACGAGTGTGAGACGGATGGCGCCTGCATGGCCTCGACCTACATGTTGGATGGGAAGGAGGAGAACGTGCGCGTCTGCATCAGCCAAGACAGTTTGGTTCCTGCTGGACACCCCATCTACTGTCTCAGCGCTGAAGGCTACATGAACACTCACTGCTGCTATGTCGACTACTGCAACAGTATTGACTTGAAAGTTCCAGGTGAAACATCTTTGCCAAACACCTTTTCAGTTCGGTCACAACGGTTAGATTTTAAATTAAACATATTTCCTATTTGTTTTTGCTTTTGGCTTCAAAGTCTCAACGAGTGGACCCTCGTCAAGCCCTGGAGGCTCGCTGGGACTAGTGGAGCTGGTGGCGATCATTGCAGTTCCCGTGTTCCTGCTCGCTGTGCTCCTTTTGGTTGGCCTGTTTTGGTTTTGCCATCACCAGAGAGCTTACAGCCACAGGCAGAGGCTGGAGGTGGAGGACCCTTCCTGTGACCATCTCTATTTAGCCAAGGACAAGACCCTGCAGGACCTTATTTATGACTTGTCCACCTCAGGATCTGGATCAGGTCAGTGATTTAAAGTAATGATTTGTGTGTGTGACATAAAAAAGAACTTCATCGTCTCTGTAGGAGTCATCTTTTTATATCTATCTGCTTTGTCTGTCTAATGCCCCCTGCAGGATTGCCCCTGTTTGTGCAACGTACTGTGGCCAGGACCATTGTGCTACAGGAGATCATAGGAAAAGGTCGTTTTGGGGAGGTGTGGCGAGGGAAGTGGAGAGGAGGAGATGTAGCTGTGAAGATTTTCTCCTCCAGAGAGGAGCGCTCCTGGTTCAGAGAAGCTGAAATCTACCAGACAATCATGCTTCGGCATGAAAACATTCTAGGTTTCATTGCAGCAGATAATAAAGGTGAGGAAAACCTTGTGGGTGCTTAGGATTTCAATATGTACACTATACCACTGTCTGTACATGCATAATTTAGGTCAGTTTTAGTAAAAACAATTCAAGAAGAAAGCTAAAGGTGTCTTAGCTGTGAGCAGAAATCTGATTTTCTTCAGCTTCTTTACCTGATCCATTAAGTGAGTGATTTTGTTCTTTAGATAATGGAACATGGACACAGCTGTGGCTTGTGTCAGATTATCATGAGCATGGCTCTCTTTTTGACTACCTGAACCGCTACTCCGTCACTATCGAGGGTATGATCAAACTTGCACTCTCAGCTGCAAGTGGCCTGGCACACCTGCACATGGAGATCCTCGGCACTCAGGGTGAGACTTACTGTCTTTTTAAGCCAACTGGGTATAATAAAAACAAAAACGTAAATAAATGAGCACAGCAGGAACTTCCTCCATATGCAAACTCTGTGATTTGTTCTGATTACCCCTGCAGGTAAGCCAGGCATTGCTCACCGTGACCTCAAGTCTAAAAATATCCTTGTTAAGAAGAACGGCACATGCGCTATAGCTGACCTCGGTCTGGCAGTCCGCCACGAGTCCATCACAGACACTATCGATATCGCTCCGAACCAGCGTGTGGGCACTAAGAGGTAAATGTTTCCTACTCATCAGCACATTCTGGAGCTTTCAGGTGTTTCCCAAGATTTGAAAGGCTTAGCTGACAGAATATTGTATTATTATTTCCACGAATCCCTCCCCCATGACGCTGAACAATGCCTCTGCAGCACAAAACAACTACTGTTCTTCTGAAAATTCATACTAATTGTTGCTTGTAATTAAATGAAAACAGTCTTCAAACATTAATTGCCACGGAGTGACAAAGTCTGAAAGTGTTGAGAGATGCTTTTCTACTTTTGCTTTCTACAAGTTGTATATCTGGTTAAATCTATAGAGTTTTGTGAAAAGAGCATTAGGCTGTCTTCATTAAGTGGTTTCCTTTGCCTCCATCCAGGTATATGGCTCCCGAAGTCCTGGACGAAACCATCAACATGAAACATTTTGATTCCTTTAAGTGCGCTGACATTTATGCGCTCGGCCTGGTGTACTGGGAGATCGCCCGCCGCTGCAACACAGGAAGTAAGAGCAGACACGGCAGCTAATGTAAGAGCAAAAATAGAAGCCTGAACAGAAAGCAGAGGCTGATCTTTTTTCCATTTGTACCACAGGTATTCACGAGGAGTACCAGCTGCCCTACTACGACCTCGTGCCCTCTGACCCCTCCATAGAGGAGATGAGGAAGGTGGTCTGTGACCAGAAACTGAGGCCCAATGTGCCCAACTGGTGGCAGAGCTACGAGGTATTTCACACTGCGTATATCGCACTGATAATTATCTGAAAATATGTTGGCAGGCTGTAAAGGAATTGGTGGTGCAGTACGTGTTCATCACATAGCTGCAGAAAAAAAAGATGCCGTCACAACACAGCTCGTGTGACGCAATCCACTCTGCTCCTAATGCCTGACATGGTTATTTAAACGGCTGCCACACGAATATTTCGAAAGGGAAGAATCGTCGTCGGTAATGATTTAACCTGACAAAGTCACGAGACAGCTCGTTTTAAATTTAGCAAAGGTTCTTGCTGACAAATTCAACCCAAAGCCCTAAAAAAAAAACCTTGCCGTGTTTCCGCCGCTAACCCTGCGTGTCCTTTGCTGTGCAGTCTCTGCGCGTGATGGGGAAGATCATGCGGGAGTGCTGGTACGCCAACGGAGCGGCCAGGCTGACGGCTCTGCGCATCAAGAAGACTCTGTCCCAGCTCAGCGTGGAGGAGGACGTCAAAATGTGAGCGTCCAGGCGGCGAAGCAAAACGACAACGTGCTGGAGACGCACAAAACCTGATCACTCTCCCACATAGGAAACAAACACTAAGGACAGACTGCAAGTGAAACCCCTGCCAGTTTTAAAGCCACACTCCAAGTTGTGACAAGGCCTACCTCACCTTTTTAGCCAAAACTACTGAAAATCACCCACCCCTCCTCGTCCCCCCCACACCCTCCCCCTGCCTCCTATTACTCCTCTCGTCTCATCTCAACACTCCTCTTCAGTCGACATCACGACAGCCCTAGAGTTTTTAATATAACACTCCCACCTCCTTCTTTTTACCATTTCCCAAGGCAGGAATTACTACTAATGTACAGTGACACTGTTTTATTGTTGCTATAATCAGTTTTGTTCTGTGACAAACTAAGCGTTTCCAGACGAGTCGAGCGTGTTGTGGATTTTGGAATTTACCACCTCACATTCTTCTGCAATATCTGTTGCTGTGTGTGTGTGTATGTGTGTTTGTGTGTGAGGAGGTGGAGAGGAGAGAGCCGCTGAGAGGCTGTGTGTGTGTGTGTAAAAGGTGTCTGAACTACTAGCATGTTTCTAAGATTATAAGATATCTTCTGGTTTATGCTGTAGTTCATTAGACAAAGCAGAAACAAAAAAAAG
>JAVKLF010000152.1:11427762-11449498 GCA_034783495.1 Millerichthys robustus | reverse complement strand
CTAGCATGTTTCTAAGATTATAAGATATCTTCTGGTTTATGCTGTAGTTCATTAGACAAAGCAGAAACAAAAAAAAGAAATGATGGGTCGTTTGGTCATTTAAGCATGAACAGCCCGCCTTTTCTCCACTTGAACGTCAAACAAAATGAGCTGCACTCGTCTGTAGCTCCTTCGTGTGTGTGTGTGTGTGTGTGTGTGTGCGTGCGTGTGTGTGAGAATGTGAGCATGAGCCTTGCAGGTGTCACACAATGGATGTCCTGGTGTTTTAGTTTGAAACGTGGCAGGGAGAAAAACAAAAGTGTTTGGGATGGTTTTATTATTATTTTCTTTTTTAATTTATTTGTTGATAGATTGTTTTCATGTTGATGAACACTGTGAGAAGAGGTGCAACAGACCGGAATCCAGAAATGAAATTTACGTTGTTTTTGTTTGTTTGTTTTTAAGTGTCGATTTAAAGTGGGGGTGTTGCCGTCATTTAGTGAGATAGTTTGAAAACGAATGTAGCCATGACCCTGTTGGTGATGACATCATGCACACTGAGCAAAAACAAAACCAGAAGAAGCGTAAGAAATGGCAATGGTAAATCTGTTTTGTTTGTTTTAAAATACTGTATTTTTGTGTAAAGGGGTCATAATGGCCTTTCTTTATATTTTGACATTAGACACTACTGATGATGGGTACATATAATTTTTCTTTTTCTGTATAAAAATGTTCAACGCCCCTCCACCCCTCCCCTCATTGTACGCCACAATCTTCAGTGTGACATTTGAATGGTGAATTTGCTTGAACGGTACTTTCACGGGTCTGTTATTTTTGTTTGCGTGCACGGTTTCTACCTGTGCATATAAAAAAACTATCAAGTTGATTTTTTAAAAATGTTATTTCTTTTCTTCACTTGCATCACAGTTTGGTGGTACTACTGATCCCTGATTTTTTTTTTTTTTTTTTACATACAAGTTTCTGTTTGTCCTCTGTGGTCACCTATACTTCTCATTAACACTGGAATACATAGGGGCATCGTGTCATCTCTTAAAACTACCACTGGCTATTTTTTTGTTTTTTAAAAAAATCTCTCCCCTCATGCCAGAAAGCGCGAGTTATGATGTAAAATGTGGAGTTTAAGCTTCAGAGATGGATGTTGCAGAGTGAAAAATGCATGTTTTAACCCTGGTTTTGCAGCTCTGTCTTACTGCAGACAACCTAATGAAAGTATTACATTGATATGTCACCTTTTGGGCTCTGCACTGTTATGACCTAAAGAGGTTACTTGGTTGAGTTCGTATGTTAGCTAAGCAATCCATGTGTCCAAATCATGTGTCATTTAGTTTGGGTTTAGTATCCATTTTTGCATGCCCTCTCAAACACTGGGTTGTCTGCACTGTTTTCCATCTCCTACAAATTTATTTTGTGCCCTTTTTTTTTTTTCTTTGTTGTAACCCAGAATATTTGCTGCTACTGTTGACATGGGTAGAAGTGTAGTGGATACAAAAGATGGGAGTGGAAACCTTCTATCATGTGAACCAAAATTGTCCAAAAAAAGAAAAAAAAAACACTACTCCTGTCCTTTTTTGGTTTGTTGCCATGAGTATTTGGTCATTGTGTTCTTAGGTAATACTTCAAAGAATTCAAAGGTAATAATTACGTGCAGATCTTTTCCAAAGTAGTTCAACGGTGTATATAGGCGTAAACAATAAATTTCTCTTTTTCTTATCTGTGGTTTCACTTTGTGTACTTTTTAAAAAAAAACTCTGTGCCCTTTTTGGCTGTAGTTACATATCAACTTATAAACACACACAAACAATAAGCTATTTTGAAAGGTGCAGACACAGCTGCTGCCCAAAATGCCATCAAATCTGTAATGATCTAAGAACACATGCATGTGTTCATATGTACAAACTGAATAAACAGTTACAGAATAGCATGTATGAATAATGCAACCACAGACCTTTCCGTTTTACATCAAATCGACAATTACATATTTAAAATGCATTTTATTTTTCTTTCCAAGAAACAAAAGCAGACAAAGAAATAAGATGAAACGAGGGGTTCAGGGAGAGAAAGGAGTGGAGAAACCAGTATATAAAGAGATGCAACCTCTGGAGTCTTTGAAAAAAATATGTACAATTCAAAGAATATCCATACAAAACATGCCACATACAATAAAAATGATCATAATTATTCATAATCCCTAAAAGTATCTCTGCTGTACAGATGCAACATCTTTATTTGTACTTTTTTTTAAAAAAAGGTAATGTTTAAAAAAAAAAACCAAACCTTCGATTTCAGCTGAACTTTATTTAAATTATAAGATATGCAGAGATCTTAAATTAAGATTCAGAGAAGTTAAAAAGTATTTACGCTAAAGTCCAGTGAGCATCATAATGTCTCATTATGGTCTTCCCTTCAAATAGAAACATACCGAAAAATATATTTATATTTATATATATATATATATATGTATATATATATCACTGTTTCAGATACTTGATCAATATCTACCACTTTAGATAAGTTCTCTGTTATACAATGAGAGTGCAATTCATTACCAGGTTAAGTATGGGATTAACTGAGTATTATATCATGAACATACATTAGGCCAAGTAACCATTTCACGAGGTTTACCGACACATTCACTTCTAAAGGGAAGAGGGTGAAACAAAGCAAACCACTAGCAATATTCTAAGGAAATCAACATTTTCCATTCAAGACTAAAATCATCCAATTTGATTTAAAAACAGCTTTTGGTAATCAACAGGCATAAATAAAACCAAAAAAAAATTACATAAATACAAATGCTATGCACCATTGTACTGCATTATGCAAAGAGTGATTTCTTTTTTCACATCAAATTATCAACTCTCCTCATAAATCCAGTAATCAGCTCAGCTTCTTATAACTGAGATCAGATATTTACCTGTTTGAACAAACGTTTCTCTGAGAGCTCATAGCAAAAAACACTAATAGAAAAAACAGGTAAATGCAAAACACTCTGGTTCATATACATAAAAGATATTAGTTAGCAATTTTACATATATTTATATTTATGTACAACTGTTATCTTTGTTAAAATCAATATCCAGTGGTTGATGTGTTATCCACCCCCCTCCAAGTTTTTTTTTCTTATGCACTTTTGACATTGATTACAAAGGGGCTGGATAAAGAGTTGCTGTCCCCGTAATGCATAAACGCATATGCTTTATTTACAGATTTTGTACAACTTTGCATTTTTAAAAATCACATGAGGTCTGAGGTTAGGGGGAAAGAGAGGAGACAGTAATATGGGAGGGCGGAGTTTAGTAAAGCTCCCTTTAAAGATGTATTTTTTTTTTAAATTCCTCGTTCATTTTACACAATTACAAACAAATGCCCTTTTTTTCTATAAGTCTTTCCCTGCCACCAGTTCAGCCTCAATTAGACAGTACCAGCACCGGAAAAAAGAGAAAGAGAAAGCACACTTCGAGGGGAAGTAGAAACACTGCAGGCTGTACTCAGACAGAGGAAGACTTACTACAGTAAAAGTTTAAAAACAGTCCATTAAATAACAGAGAGGAAGAGGCATGATTCAGAGTTTAAGGTTGAGGTCTGAATAGATCGACTCATTAGGGAAACTAAAAGCAATAAATGGATTAAACAGTAGTCACGCATCTGCTGGATACTCAAAAACAACCAAAACGTCAATGCAAAAAGCAAGAAATCGAATTGGTGCTCGTTTACGGTTGGATTGTAATCCTCCTCAAAGATCCAAAACCAGTTCTTTGACATGATTCAACTACTCAAATGGTGAATGTTCTTGTGCTTTCACACAGCTAATAGCATGATATTAGGATGCAGAACTAAAAACGTTAAAAAAATGATGTCAATATCCAGGATGATTTTTGTGGCAAAGACAGTCGTCCTTTAGGCATCCGAACGTGATCTTAATGACAAATGAAAACTGTCAAATATTTGCTCTGTATAAATAATTAATAATTAAGTTGGCTCCTTTTCTCAACAATCAACATCAGCATAGAGTAGAGAGCAAGCCTGCTGCTTTAGATTCCCTGCTTGTCCGAGAGGGCTAAGCCCCAGAAAAAGAAAAATGAAAATAATAATAATAAAATAGAAACCCACCCACCCCACAGTAGCAACTAACAGTTTGTTGTGGGGTTTTTTTTGTTTGTTTGATTTTCTACAAAGCAGTCACTAAATCAGTGAGGTAGACTGGGTCAAAATGAACCCACCTTGGGACAGTTGGGAGCATCTGGGGCCACAGATGAATAGCATCTACATTTTTTTTTAAAATATTTACTTACATGTTTGTTTTTGTTTCCCCCCCTCACCACACAACAACTGATGCAGTTTTTACACAGAACGTCAAGATTGTCTAGCTAGCCAATAGCCATGTTATTGTCATGAGTCACTTGAAGGGAAAGTGCCTTGTCTGGGAGGTGGGGGTTGGCCAGGTAGGATAGGAAATTGGTCCAACAAAAAAAAATGCATCTTTAGTTCAACCGTAGTATTTAAGCATGGCTTTTTGTTGAAGCTCCAGATGAGCTTTGCACTACACGTACTATTGTCAGAGGGTCAGAATCATTTGGTAGATGTCGAGGATTGTTTTCCAGCTCGTCGAAGGAAAGTGTGGGGGGGTGGGTTGACCGAGGAGAAGTAAAAGGAGATTTACAAGTCTGCACACCAGAGTCGGACCCCCACTATCAAACTGCTGTTGATGGAAGGTGGTCAGCTGGTTTCAAAATGATTAATGCTTTTCAGACCTTTGGCTATGGGTGTCAACACTTCAGTCTTTCAATAGCAGAGGACAGACTTCCTCCATGTCTTTCAGAACAGCTTATGCACTGGCAATGTAGGATTCAAAGGCTTTGGCGCGGAGTGTTCTGGTACAAATCAGGGTAACCCTCCGTTCAGCCTTCCTCCTGGTTCAGTTCATCCACTTTCGGCAATTCCAGGCTCCGCAATGGCAGGGGATCTTGTGCTGATCGTCTTCAAAATCAAACTGGTAGTCATATGTCAGCTGGAATAAGGAAAAAGAAACAATTTAAAGACTTGTGATACTGGGGGAAAAAAAAGAAAAATAGTTGTGGAAAATCACAAGGAAGTAAAAAGGAGTTTGTTCGTGCAATGCACCTCTTCTCCCTTGGGGATCCTGCGGCTGGAAATTATGATGATTTTGTCTTCTTTGTCAAATGTTACAACCTCAGCAACACAGTTGGGGGCACAGGAGTGGTTGACATATCTAGGAAGGAGAGGGGAAAAAAGCGTCAGTAACAAATCATGCAATACAAAAAGGATTTTAAACCTGAAAGCTGTGTACAAACTGATACTAACCGAGCAGGGCCACCTGTGAGAGTAGCATCAATCACCTGCTCATTGTTGATGCGGAACATGTAGATCCCACGGTTCTAAAATGAAAAACAAAAAATATGTTCTATTGAATTTTTGGTGCAAGCATTTTATTCTCTAATACTTTAAGTTTTGTTATGGATAGCACCCCAAAATGTTCTTGTAGAGTACCTGCGACTCGTAAATCTTCTCACGACGATTGGCCACCTCATTGCGAATGACAGTCCCGATGTACTCAATGACCATGGTGTGCTTCTCCAGATCTTTTGCAGCATACAGCCCCAACCCTTGAATGCGAGATCGCGCGAGGTAAACATTGTTTTTCCACTCGGTCTTCAAACGTCGATACTGAGAGGACTTGGAGTGGACAAACTGCTTGCTGTATGGTGTGTTGAGCTCTCCAGTGAATGTGCTCTGGTAGGCTTTTGACACGCTGGTGCTGTTTAGAGTATGAGGCCTTGAAACAAAAAGTAAAGAAACAATAACAGGTGATGTTTGAATAATTTAGAAACGCTGCACATGTGCATCAAGTATTAACTTATCTAGGCTGTAGTCTAATTTAAATGTTAGATCTGTTTAGGTGCATATGGGAATGGGTTCAAAACAGCTTCTTGTATCATATTTTCTTCTATTTAAAAATGCACTGCTTGCAGCATTGATTAAAAGAATCAACTTATTAAACTGTACATTACTGACTCAGTTTGATATTGTACAGACCAGACTACAGTCAGGGTTATTGATAAGTGCAGCGTTTTGTGGCTTGTTTGCTAAACTAATGCGTTACCTCTTGCACTGAGTGGGAACCTTTGGCTCAGAACGAGCACAGCCAGTAGGATTTATCATGAGAGGGAGCTCCATCAGAGGGTGACGTCCGTATCGAAACTGGTAGTTCTGACAGTTCTCCACTCCAGGTAACTTTAACATAAAGCAGTTTGTCAGAGGACCCCCCAAAAAAGAGTTAAATCAAATGAACAATAACAACAATTATTTCTTACCGACTCCGTGATTCGCATGACAGCATGAACAGTGAGGCCGTACATCTCCTCTCCCTTCACATGTTCGGTGAACAGCTTCAACATGAACGATTCCTCTCGAAGTTTAGCCACCTGCTGCACAATTTGGTCCCAGATCCCTAGAGACGACAAATTGTATTTGGTCACTGGTCAAGATAATACAAGTTTAACAGGCAGAGTGTGAAAACAACTTTCTTACCCTCTGGAGTTGGTTCCCGATACTGCAAATCCTCCATGCCCTGTTCCAGAACACGCACCTCGAATAGAGGGCGGCTATCGTCTTCACTGATGCGGCAGCGGTAGCGGCATCGCTTATTGGGCACGCGTGTGCTCCAATAGATGCGTGTGGCTTCATAGCCAACAGGGAAAATGGCAGTGGGCGAGTGAAAATTGGTCATTTGGGAAGGTAGCAACTGGCCAATAGCATGAAAGATGAGACCACCGACACGGAACAGATGAATGCGGTCACCTCGCTGCAAGATGCTGGCAATCTGCTTGACCTCGTCCCGCTCAATGTAAACCCGGCGTAAAACGGCAAACGCACTGAGTTCGTCGTCACTGGGGCCCTTTAGTTTATGCTGGGTGCACAACATGGTCTTATCCTTGAAAAACATGCAGCGTGCTCTGATGGCACAGGCGAAGTGATAGACGTTTGGGCAGCGTAGTCTGTTGCAGCTGTTCGTGGCACCAGTTTTCTGGCAGTACGCACAAAGAGTTCGCAGTCCACGACGCAGGGCCACCTCCACATTGATCAGGGCACCCCCTTGTGTCTCATACACTTCTGTGGACCACAAAGCGCAATTAAGGTGCACCCACAGGTCCACATCAATGTTAAGCAACCGTGCAGGGCCGTCTGTGGCCCCATCACCTTCCTCGTGGCAGAAGCAGCATTTGCGTTTATCCCGAGGCAGCTTTTCAGGTCGCAGAGTGATGCGCAGGGTGTCCATCAGCTCGGACACCTCCCGGCTGGTCTCCTTCTTAGATCCACCCTTTCGTATTGAGATGACAATCTGAAGACGCTTCCAGCGAATCCCCTTCCATTTCTTCATTTTGGGGTGTACCTCCTCCACATCAGGTGAGAGAGGTCTGCGCTGCTTGACGACTTTAGGAGAAGACTCCATGATGCTGGGAGAATCTATTGGTGGTTGAGTTTGCTCAGTTACACAGGCCTCCTCTTTGACATCAGGACTTTTATGACCATCAGCAGGCTCAATGAGATCAGACTGTGCAGAAGAAGTTGCAGGTTCAGTAAACAACTGAGGAGCAGCAGGAGCATCACACTCGGTGTTAGCTGTCTGAGAAGCATCAATCGGAGAAACAACATGCTGCTCAGGTTCAGTCTTGATCTGGACACCAGTTGGACTAAAAGAAGGGGGCGTTGGAGACAACTTTTTAGAAGATTCAGCCTCACTAACGATGTCCGGTAAAGGAGGGGTAGGCTGTGGGAGAGAAGGTGATGGGGGTGGCGATTCCTCCACTGGTATAACAGGAAGGTGGCGAACATCCAAATCGTTAACATTGGTTGTGTAACAGTGCTGCACTGGTTTGTCATCATTCTCTGGGAATTCCTGGAAGAAAAATAATTATAACCTTGTAGGTAAAAGCTAAATTAAAGTAATAATCCTGAATACATAAGTTATGACAAACCTGTTTAATAAGTGCCAAAATGTCCACTTGTTTCTTTAGAGTACAACCAGGGAGAGAAACATCAAACTGTCTCAGCCACTCATCCTGACTGGGCGAGGCACCATCCTTAGTGCACAAAGGCCCTAAAAAGTGTTAACAAAACATTAAGGGCCTGATTTTAAAGACTGAGAAACAAACTCAACAAATCAACTATGTGAAATGTCGACCTTTTAGTGAAAAAAGTTGCTTTTGAACAACAAACCAACTAAACCAAAAGGCTTTTTATACAATAACATTATCCACATGTATATGACAAAATACTAGAAACAGCCATGGGATAATTAATTTAAACATAAGTTTTAGTTATGAAGCAAAATGCTTCAATATAAACTTGAATTAGTCTTGAAATGAACACCTGACTGTCCGAGTCTTTTCCCAGGCCCATCCACTCCAGGCAGCTCTGCATTTTGAGGAGGAAACGTGACCTCATAAGAACCTGGCATCCTAATGTTGAGCAGTTGGGCCATTGCCATCATCACATGATTGAGTTTCTGGAAAAAAAGGTTTATCTTAATGATAGTAAAATAGAACAAATAAAATAAACATGGACTTACTAAGACCGTGATTAAATACCTTGGCAGCAGCAGGAGACACTGTGAAGGTAACAGACACCTCATTGCTGTTGGTCTTGTCCCAGTGGTTGGATGTGGCAACTGCCTTCTCCTCAGATGCTTCAACTGGCTTATTTTCTGGAAATGCTGTTAAAATGTGTGAAATAATTTCCTAAAATTATTTATTTGACACAAAAAAACTGTTAATGACAAAAATGAAATCAAACTTCCACAGCAGGCCACTTTAAAACATCGTTCAATCCTTTGAATAGTTAACGTTTATTACAATGGGATTGTTGCATAATACCTGGGATAGCAGTGCGAGGTATGAGCGGTATGATGGGGGATATTGCTCTCTCTGTATCCTCCTCTTTGGGCTCCCTGAGATTAGGAAACCGTAGTGTTGTGTCTCCTACACTACTCTCAGGGGATGATGCTGGAATAATGCTTTCTTGAGCATCGTCCTCATCACTCTCCATCCTGTTAAAAAGATGATTACAGTATTTATAGCAACAGCCAAGAAAAGAACTGTATTGTACATGACAAAAGTCAGGACAGCTGGGTTGTTGTACCTGATATCTTCATTCTGGTTATGTGGAGGGGTAGGGAGGGCTGCTAGTAGGTCTACACTCTTCACTTCCTCTTTAACAGAATCTGAAAATAATGAGAATTTAGTCAATTTTGAATACAGCTCAACTACGACTTAAACATTATTAAACACAAACCAAAAAAATTACCTTTTGGTTCTTCTGATGGTTGCGTGTCCTTCTGGCCCTCAGAAAGATCCTCACCAGGAGTCACACCATTCAGCAGTTTATGCTGTACTGATGGTGGTGGAGTAGGTGGCAGGGAGGATGGAGGCGTTGGAGGGTTACTGAGGTTACTCTGTAAAGATGTGAGCAATTGGTCAGTTTGTTCCTGAGACACAGATTTCCAAGACATCGTTTTTAAAAGTAGGAGTAAGCAACGACCAAAATATGATGGTATATGTGAAACCGAGTTACCTTAGTAAGTAGCTGAGAATAGTAGTCTGGGATATTGTCCAGAACTGCATTTCCAAATGATCCTTTCAACGGTCCATTTCCATTGGATGGACTGCTTCCAAACGGTGCAAATAGATCCAGACTGGTGGTGATTGAAGGCTCCATCAAAGGTAGCAAAGACAAACCCTGGTATATAAATGCTCATTGGTCAGCATAATGAAGAATACATCATCAGTGAAAAAGGAAAGCATTTTTGGAAATTCATCTTTGACATTTACCTGTTTAAGTTGTTTTATTAAGGTTTCAGCACTTTTGCCAACCTCTTCCTTCTTATTTTTCTTCCGTGAATTAGCCCCTTTGTCACCACTTGGTTTATTTATGCGCTTTGGCTTTTGTACAGGAGCTCTTTTAGTTAAAGACTGTAAATCCTGTGAAAGTTGAAAAAATAGTTTAGAACAACTGTAAAGCTAAAAAATACATTACATTTAGGAAAATCATACCTCCATATTTCTTGGAGTCCCTTGCAGTTTTTGCTCAAGCATTGCCAATTTACTGTTGATGTGACCATTGATCTCATTATGGATGCCTTCAGACGGCCTCTGAGCATTAAGTTGAATGTTCTTGGTTTTAAGAAGTTTCTGCAGCAGCTGTTGGCCAGTCTCAGATCTGGGACCAAGAGACTCTGACACTAACCCAACATTAGAAAAGCTGGAGATGCTCCCAGATGTAACTGTTTCACCAGTTGTTTCTTGCTTAAGAGCTCCATGATTAGCCTCTGATGCACTGTCACACTGAATCTCTTTTGGTTCTTGTTTGATGTCCTGCACTGTCTTGAATAGCTCCCCCTGTTGTGTGTGAACATCACTTTCTGTTATGTTTTTTCCTTCTTGCTGAACAACCACACCTTTCTGCGGCCCATTAGGGGTAAGTGACACAGTCTGAGATGTTTCGCTGCCTGACAGTTGAGTTTCTACTTTTAGTCCTGGATAATCAAGTGGACTCTTGGCCCCAGGTGACCTAAGTGGAGATGCTCTAACTTGACTGTATGGACTGCCCTTCCCAGCTACAGAAGGTGAGGAGACGTGAGACGAGTAGGGTGAGGCTGGGTGGGCAGGGCTCATACCAAAAGAACCTCTTGGAGAGTATGCATGGGATGGAGAGCCCTGTACTCGGCCTGATGTAGCTGCCATTAGTGCTTGTTGTTTATTTTGGTTAGGAGTGGAAGGACGCACAGATTGGTTAAACATGTGTCGTTGTGGATCCCCCGGAGAGTTGACTAATGGTTGACGTGGAGAAGCTGGCCTCACCATCCGATTCTGTTCCATAGGGGAATGTGGCATTAACTGGACCCTGTTCATATGCTGCTGCATCATCTCCCCCTGTTGTGGTTGTGGCTGACCAGGGACCATCATACCTTGCTGTATCTGAGGAACAACACCAGGTTGCTGGCCAAACATGCCTGATTGTTGATGACTGGTAACAACTCCTGGTTTCCCCATGCCTCCATAAGGTATCTGATGGCCCTCCATTCCCATCATCTGCTGCCCGGCCTGTGGTGCTTGTGGTCTCAACTGACCTGGTTGGCCTTGACCGACAGGCATTCGCAGCATCTGTCCATGATGGAGTTGTCTCTGTGCTATTAAAGCCTGAATGTGCATCTGCTGGTTTGGGGGAAGATTGCGAAGCTGAGGATTCTGAGCAATAATTGCCTGAATGTTGATATGAGTGCGGATCTGTCCAGGTGGGACATTTGGTCTCTGTGCCATCATCCCTTGCTGCTGAGCTCTCATCATACCCATCATTGCCTGTTGTTTCTGCTGCTGGGTCATGAGAGCTTGCTGCTGTGTATTAAAGCCCATTGGGACAGGCGGTGGTTGGCCAGGATGATTCTGACTCATGACCTGCTGGTGCATGGTGGGATCTAAAGCCTGCTGTGTGACATTTTGAATAGTTTGCTGTGGTTTAGCTAATAAATCAACTGAGTTCACTTCTTCTTTTATAGTCATCAAACTGGGTTTGTCAGAATTGAGGGAGCCCTGCCTTTGTGGAAGTTGATGTTGTTGCTGCTGTAGAGGGGCACCAGCTTGTTGGTTTCCAGTCAAACCTGTTTGTTGTTCATGAACAGACTGAGGAGTTGAATTGTGATGCTTAATTATATACATCTGATTTTGTTGTTGCTGTTGCTGCTGCTGCTGTCGTTCCAGGTCAGACTGATGGTCATTTACAGTGCCTTGTTGGGGCATGTGACTGGGAGTGGAAGGTCCACTCTGCTGTGGTGGAGTTCTTGAATCAGGGCGTAGAATTCCTCCCTCTTTGAATCCCGAGTTTTGGCTGTCAGTAGATGCATGTTGTTGGGGTGCATTACTTCCTGCTGAGGGTGAGGAACCCATCTGTGGTGTAGAGGGCTGGGAATGCCCTCCTTGATCTTGGCTAGACTGACTGATCTGCGTCATTTGCTGCTGAGACACAAGCATGCGTTGGGCAAGAATGTTCTGTTGTTGTGCAGTTAACTGACCCTGTGGTCCCCTGAGTCTTGGGTGACCTGAAGATCCAACCACACTTTGCTGACCCATGATCAACTGAGCTCTCTGTTGCTGTAACGGCTGACTCCCCATCAATCCTGGCTGAGCTGGCATCATGGCTTGAGAATGATTAAAAGGCTGGCCTGCTGCAAGATTCTGTTGTGATGACGCTACAGGCTGGCCTCCAACTATTCCTTGTGGGACCTGAACCATGCTCTGCTGATTAGCTTGATTAGCGGCCATTCCTTGCTGAGTGTTAGCTTGCTGTTGGGCCATAAGCTGATTCCCCATCATCCCAGCCTGTGGCTGAGCTATTAAACCAGACTGTTGATTAGGGTGTGGCATTGGTTGTTGTCCCATCATCACTTGCTGCTGCTGTTGTTGTTGCTGGAGCTTTGCCATCTGCATTCTGTGCTGAAGTTGTCTTTCTTGAAGAAGCCTTGGGTCTGCACCTTGCATTCCAGGGCCCTGGGGGAAAAATCCAGGTTGAGGCCCTGATGGACCTGGTGCCCTTGTACCATTGGCTCCAAGAGCTGAAGGAACTTGCAAATGTGGTCCACCCATAAAGGGCTGCCCTTGGGGCATTCTTAAAGGCATTCCTACTTGGTGCATCACGCCAGGGTGCTGGCCCATTACTGGTGCTCCCTGTTGGCCCATCATCATCTGGCCTGGCATTTTGGGAAACATGTGTGAGGGCCCCCCCTGTGCAGAATGACCTGGGGTAAGAATACCTGAGCTTTGTTGATGCTGCTGCTGTTTGCTTCTATACTCTGCAATAAGATTGGTGTGCTCCTTCTGTTGCTTGCGCACCTGAAACAATGTTTAGTAACAGTAAAAAACTTAACATTTCACTTGTCATTAATGTACAAATCACAAGATTTTGCAGAAGCTCTCCAACAAATAAAAAAATAAAATAAAAATCAACAAACCTGGTCAAGCTGTTTCTGAATTTTGCTTTGCTCCTCTGTAACCAACTTCAGTTTCTCTGCATCTGCCTCAGCAAACTCCCTGCCAGCTTTTTTAGCAGTGCGCTGCTTAGCACACAGCGCTTTGCGTGACTTTCGGTGAACTCCTATTTGTTCTTCTAAAAATTTTAACTGCATTTGAAGTAATTGCTGGGTATGATGAAGCCATTCTTCATATTGATGCTGTTCTGCATCATCTGTAAAATAAAAGAATATATAACATACACTATTTTCTATAAACTTTTACTATTTAAAAATATCTCAACATTTCAAATAAAGAGTATTATAGGTAAAACATACTGATTATTCCCTGCACAAACTGAGGAGGATTGGGTCTTGACTGGGTTGGATCAGCCGTTTCTCCCTCCTAAACACGAGTAAGTTATTTATAGACTTCAGATAAATTACTTAAAATAAAAAAGCCATTCACTCCCATACAATGACAACATACCTTCAGTGGTCCAGATGTAACCTGAGCAGAATCTGTGCCAGGGGCAGAGGCTAGTCGCTGAGCAAGCAGAGAAACTTGTTGCCTTAAAATGAAGAAAGAGGAGGTAAAGGCCAACAGATGAGATGCTAACAACTGTAGTGTATATGGAATATTCCAAACATTGAGCAAAACGTTATGTAAGTTATGAGAACAGGTTTTTTTTATTAACTGGGTTATTTAAGAAGTGAGGGACCTATTTGAATGAACGCGTTTTACCAGCAGTCTGCCATAAACAAAAAGGTTTAACCTAAGAATTTTTTAAGCAACTGATAAGCATATGCTCTTAAAACGAAAGCAGTCAACTCATGGTGTTAAAAGTTTTATGCTTAACTGAAGTACCTGTTAATGCCAGATGGAACACCCATTGGATCCTGTGCCAACACTCTTTTAATACCCTTAAGAGCTACCATCTTTGCCTTAGCGATAGGATCCATAATGTCGTCTGCAGCAAATTTGTCCAAATCTGCTACAAAGAATGTTGTTGATTTCAAAAAACAAACATAAAATCAAAGAAAATAACATATTGACTGTAATCAGTCATTATGGTTACCTTTATCTGGGAAGAAGCTGTTGGCCAGTGGTGACTGTTTCACAACTTGCTGTGGTGGATGACCAAGACCTGTGTGCATTCCTGGCTGTCCTGCTCTAATCACAGCCTGCTGCTGGGCCATAGGCATATGAGGCTGAGGTACCATACCAGCTCCCATAAGTCTTTGCTGCTGTAGCATGTGGGGAGCACGGGGTACCATTCCTGATTGAGCCATCATTCCTGGGGCTGGCGGACGATGCGGATGTTGCAGCATCAGCTGTCCAGGTGCCTGCAGGTTTGGATGTTGGGTTGAGAGTCCAGGAAAATGTTGAGGCATGGCTCCCTGCTGAAGCGAACTCATCTGTTGTTGTTTCTGTAGTTCTTTCTTTTCATGTTCGAGAAGATCTTGTATCAGAAGTGGCAATTCACCATCTAAGGAGCTCTCAACCTTTGCCAAATCTACTGCAGGGGAATGCTGGCCTCCAACATCAGGCAGTCCCAATGGATCATCATTGATATCGCCATGTGGTGCGGCTGGAGGAAAACGATCATCTTGGCCTTGCAATGGGTACGGTAGTCCTCCTAATCGAACAGAACTGAGTGAGGCTGACTGGTTTTCAGTTTGTGCCATCTTGGCTGTTGATGATGTTCCAAGTAGCATTGAGACAGCCTCTCCCATTTCATTTTTAACCTCAGTGTGTTCTGACTGAAGCTGAGGGGTTTGACCTTTGCCCTCAACTTTAACTTTGGAAACCTCAGCTGTATTTGAGGTGGGTGGGAGTTGGGAATCAGATCCCCTTGCAGCAATTGGAACTGTTGCTAAAGATTTTTGTCTAAGCTCAACTTTAACTTTTTCTTCCACTTTAACATGGACAGATCCAGAAAGAGATGACGGTGCTTCACTTTCTGCTTCTACTCGCCGCAGCTGATCTGAAAAGACATCCTTAGGATCACCTTGGTCCAGTTCAGGGTCGGTGTAAGCCAGCAGGTCAAACTCATCACTATTAAGCAAGTCATCTAGGTGTGGATCATTAGTTTCAAGGTTGCCCAGGTTGCCCAAGTCATCATCACCTTTGTCAGGATCTAAGTCCAGAGCCAGATCATCCTCATCCTCTACACCACCATCCCCATGAGTATTACCTAGCCCTTCAAGATCATGCTCTGGCAGTTCCTCACGGCTCCCTGCAGTTGCAGCCCGAGATTCTGCCATTAAGCCTGGTTGTGCAAGTCGATGCTGCTCTGTGCTTTGTGTGCTTGAACTGGAAGAAGCTGCTTGAGGCTGCAAACAAGGTTGTTGTGATACAGATCCTGCAGTCTGCTGAGGCAGTAAAACTGGAAGACCACCTTGTGGTAACCCTAGTGTTGAGTCACTTGCTCCTTCTGTTTGAATACCCCCAGCTTGAGCAATGGGATGCTGCTGTAAGTAAGGTGCAGACATTTCTTGTTGTGGAACAAAAATGCGTGGCCTTGGTTGGGGTCCACGAGGCATAAACTGTGGTCGTAGGGGTAGCCTTTGTGAGTTGTGTCTCAATTCAATGAACTGTGGTGGGGGCCCTTGACCCAGTGGCTGCATGGTCTCTCCTCCATGTCCTGGTATCATGTTGTGAGGGTTACCCAGGCTTTCTATACTTTGAATATTGACAGCAGAGTTAGGATTGTGTCTTATGCCCAATCCTTCCATGCCAGGCTGAGGCAACCTCCTTTGATTCTGAGCCTGGTTTTGCCATTGAGGATGGAATGGTGGACGAGCAAACATGCCATGAGGTCTGGTGGGTCCTGGCATCCTGCAGAAAAAAATTTAATATTTCAATTTAAATAATGCCAATAGCGAGATATAGCCAAAGTCAAAGCATGTTAGAGTGCCAAATATTTTAATGGTAACATATCTCATAAAATTGTGCTTCTAGAGTGATTACATAACAGGAACATTACTGGAGCTTCTAGTGTATTAAAGTGCTTGCCTTAGTCCACCAGCATCCACAATGGCAGATGTTCCTGTAGGCGGTGGGCGAATAAGCTTGTCATCTATGCCTCCTACAACCACAGGCATATTCCCAGTCACAGAAACCTGAGCTTCAGAGGTAGCAGCAACAACTCGGTCCTTAAAAAAAGAAATAATTGCAAATTAGTTAAATGTATTATTCCTTTAGGTTCTAATACTTTATTACTGATATTTATCATACAGTGTTAAGTATTTAAGTCAAGTTATTTTAAATAAACTACAGAAAAGCAGATGTGTAATACTAATTATTATCATTACACCCCTTCACACTATAGACCCAATCAAAAGCATGCTCTATCAAACAGGACAAACTACTCAAGCTACTACTCATCATACTCCATCAATTCGCCACATGAAACAAGAAGGGAAAAAAGCTAATTTCTCTCTAAATAATTCGACAGTATCATTATCTGGTGAAATCAACGCACACAAAAAGACCACCGGACAAAGAGCTCTTCCTGTGCATCACTCTACCAGCTTGGTCACTGTGAGAGTCTAACTGTGAGCGAAGCTATCTTTGTCATCTTTCTCTGCATCAGACATGACTCTGAAAACAATGAATGCTCTCTGCACTGCTTTCCTCAACTTGTACAACAAAGAATACAGACCTATTTCAAACTGCAACAACAAAATATTAGGGAAACAAAAATTGGGTATGCTAATACCATCCTGTTTAAGATGTACCTGTGGATAAGGTGGTGGTGCTCTGTGGGTCTTATCCTGTTGAAAGGCTGCCATCTCTCCTCCAGACCAGCCAGGGGAGGCATTTCCAGCAGTAGAAGCAGCAGCCGCAGCAGCTGCAGCTGCCTCCTTCTCTTGTCTGATTGAGTTTTTCTGCTTTTGTTGTCGGATTATGAACTCCCTTAGTTTCTGGCGCTACAAAAATATAAAGAGAAGAGATTAGTTAACCATTGCAGAAGGACAGACTGAATTTTACTGGCTATTTTGTGTTATTTTTGTACCTGTTTGTGTTTCTCCAGCTCAGATGGGCTAAGCCCTACTAATGAAGGGTCTTGCACTGCTGATAGGTCAGACATTTCTTGAGTGCCTGGTAAAGCTGGCTGATGAAGCAACTCAGGAGGATGAACAGCTGGTAGTTCTTGGGAACCAGAAGTAGGTGGCACCCTGGAGCTGAGATTGTCTGCCCCCAGTGTCACCTGAGACTGTGGCTGTGGTTGCTGGGGTTGGCCCTGTGCCATTTGAGTCTGCTGTTGACTGATTAGAGAAGATCCTGTACTGGGACTGCAACTGAAGGAGGGTTTACCAGAAGTTGGATTCCCTGTAGAACTATTACTTGGATGGGTTGGAGGTGGCTGGTTAGATGGAGGCGAGGTTTTGTTGCAACTTCCAGCGCCCTCTGGAGGAAAAGAGGGAGTACAAGGGGGGTTGTGGATAGCAAAGGGATCTCTGGACTGTGGTCTTGAAGGTGGCTTAGAACAAGGGTCTGGAGATTGGAAACGAGGAGTAGCAGGAGACTGTACAGAATATGGATCATTGGACAAGCCACCAGGAGTGTGAGGAGACTGAGAGCTGCCCTGTGACTGTGGACTAGAGGGTACTCTAGATCCCTGTTCTTGTTGCACTAAAATCGGTCTCTGACTTCCAAGAGTGCAACTGTCACCTGATTGTGGTCTGGGAGTTAGCGGTGGATGAGTAAGAGGGTCAGAGAAAGTGTGGGAAGGAGACTGTCTGTAGCTTTCAGATTGATGACTAGGGGAGGCTCCAGGATAGAGTCCTCCACCCTCCCCTTGGTGCATACGAGGGTTCATGGGTGCCTTGAACAAACCATCCCCAGAATCCATTCCAGCAGGAGAGCCAGTGGAAAGTTCAGACCTTCCAGTAGAAGAGCACAAAGAAGGTGCACTTAATTCAGCCCTGTACTGCCCTGTACTTGCAGGTGAGGAGGCCACTGCAGCAGGTGATGAAGATGAACCATGTTCTGACCGTCCCATTCCATGCTGGGTTCTAAAAAGGTCTACGTGGTGAGCATTATGGGATGGTGAAAAGATGGGTGACTCCACAAGCCCAGGACCTCTTGAACTGGGGCTTTCAGGAGGTCCAAGTGGCTCTTGAGAGCTTTGCTGTGATTGTAAGTGATGACCATGTTGCTGCTGCAGTTGTGACCTGAAGTAGGGGTCAACTTGCTGAGCCCGCCTGGGGGTTCCAGGAGTTCCTGGTTGCATGTCAAAAGGGCCAAGACTGTCTGGCCGTCCCTGAGGAGGACCCTGTGGGCCGGAAGCAGAATAACCTGAGGAAGAGGCCTGTAACGAACTGGCCCCAGCATGTGAGAAGGGCATGGTTGGATGTGAGTGAGAATGGGGTGACTGAGAAGGAAGTTTGCCCAAAGGATCTGTCCTGCTGTCAGCTGACAATGGCGTCTTAATAGGTCCATCTGGAAAAAATACAGAAGACGATCCAGAATCTGGAGGGTAGGAGAATGAACTGTCTGCTGAGCTTGGATAGGAAGAAATGGATGTAGAGCCTGAAGGTGGAGGAATCTGGAGATGCAAGTTCGGCCGTTCCCCTTTAGCACGGCTAGGTTCTGTTTTGACTGGCCTGCAGACTTGACTCTCTGCCTGCTGTTAAAAAGTACAAATTAGTTTAAAAATAGTCAAAGCCAAATGAAAAAAGCAATAAAAAAATGATACCGTAAATTACCTTCTGTGCCTTGTTAATCCTCTGAGCTGCTCGGTTATCTTTGGCCTTTTGCTGCAAAAATGTATTTAAATGAACTCTTATTTGTACATCTCATTGCAAAAATACATTTTTAACACCAAAATACATAGGGTTAGTCAATAAGATTTGAATGAAAATGTGGAATTCAGGAAAAAAATGGAGAAAGTGGAATTTGGAAAATATAAATGAAATCTGCAAATAAATAAAACGGATTTCTTAGGGCCCTACATATTTAAAATTTGTAATCAAAAAATTTTTTTTAAATCACATTTTGACAGTTAGTATTGTTTTACACTACAACATTCCCACAAACATGTTTTGGAATTTTGCATTATCTCTGGATATTCAAGTTAGCACAAACTGGGAACATCCGGTCTCTTCACCAAAAACAAATCTGGTTTTATAATCCAACCTAAAATATCTCAATTACAAAGAATGTATTGCAAACTTACCAGATATGGAACCTTGTCTGCAGCAGACACCTTCCTCCATATTTTCATTATTTGCTTACACCGACTTGACCAGTCTATGATGGTAGACACATTTAGTAACTACTCGCAAACAGTAGCATAAGAATAACAGCAACATTTATGCTCATGTGACATTTCCCTTCACTAACCTGGGTAGTCCTGTTTAAGAGTTGGGAAGTTGGTATTAGCATAAAGAACAGGGGAAATGGTTGAGAGCTCCCCCAGTTCCTCGTCTTTCTCCCAGCGCTGGAGACTGCGCTGGTTGTAGGACAGCCCATCACCTTCTGCCTCTGTGGGAGTGGGTGGGGAGGAAGGTGTAGCTGGGGTTGACGGTGTGGCCCATGGACTTTCCTCACCCCCGTCTGGACTGAACAGTCCTCCTCTATCGCTATACAGCACAGAAAGGTAAATTTTGGATTATACTTGTATTTGTTTTGACTAAACAAAGTAAAAAAGGACTAACTATCTGCTTTAACAAATGTGGCAACTCTACAGGATATAACTGTTGTAAAATAAAAAGGACTAAGCAATTTAATATTGGTCATACCGCATATCAAAGAAGGGTGACTGAGAGAGACCGGGAAAGGTATCCATCATTCCAGTGGAGGGCAGGGGTCCTGCAAGAAAGTCTGTGCTTGAATCCCAAGGACAGCCTTAATTAAAACTTTATCCACCCATCCCAGACCTGTAAATCTAAATCTTGAAAAAGGCTCCTTAAACAAAAATTGTAGTTTTAGTTTTATAAGTTCTTCCAAATGCTTTTAATTTGTAAATGACCAAAGGCATTTTATGAAAAATTAAATCTGGTATTGTAATGAACAAACAATGTTCAACCTATTTAAAAAGTTTTAATGATAATGCAGGTATTAATGCAGGTATTCCTTGTACACACCTGACAGAAGAGTTCTCTGTGGCACTGCACTGTGATTTGGTTCTCCCTTATTGGCCTCCAAGATTGGCTTCATGCCCCCCAAAGAGGAGCCATCCTGCACTCCAAGAACCTTCCTGAAGAACTGCTCGGAATCCTGTCTCTCCACTCCCTGTGGAAGACCTGTTACACAAAGACAACAATGTAAAACAGAATCTTAAAAATATTATGATGAATAATATAAACAGGTATTTGACTTCTCTTTTTGTTTTATACTGTTGATAAAAACACACAATCTAAGGGAATTACCTTCACTTTTTTCTGCCTCTGAGTCATTGGGATAAACTGATGTCTGGTCCTTTGCCAATGAGGATGATGTAGGAATTCCTACAATAGTTTCACTGTTTAGCAATTTTGAAAATCTTAAAATCATATGATTAAACCTCAATGTCGAAAAAGACACTTACCTGCACTGTCTCCCTGAGCGTTGGCGGTTTCACCCCCCTCTTGCTTGAAAGGAAAATTACCCTCCACAACCCGATCCTTGCCATCAGCTACCGAGAGAAGCACAAGTTGCTTTAGTAATCTTTTTGCAAGCCTTAAATTACAAAAATACTTCAAATACTGCACCAGTGGTCGAGTTCGTGTTCTTACTCTCTGGGTTAGCAGTTCTGACTCCCGTTGGTGTTTGTAACAAAGGTCGAACATGGCATGGACCTGTTCTATGGCCTGGAGCTGTCATCACAGATTTTTTACTCAAGTCTATTAATGTCTTTCCAAAAAAAGCCTCCTGAAATGAATTTTAAAATGTTATATGCAAAAAAAATAAAAATCATCATTGGAGTTTTAAGTTTAAAAACCGTTAAGGACATGGGCATAATGAGATTACCAACCTGAAGATATGCTGGAAACATGTCTTCAAGTTTGCTCTTCTTTCGCCCACGCCGTTTTTTGGCCTGTTCCTCACCTTCAGATGGTTTAGGATCCATTATATTATCTGTGTCTGGGTGAGGTCCTGCCCACACAGAGCCATTATACTCAGTTTCCCAATATTACATTAAACTTTACCTTCTTCTAGAAACACGTGAATAATAAGAACATCCAAACGTCACTTATATCAGTCTCTCTTTAACATTTCAATTGTTTCAAACAATAAAAACAGATTAATTTTGCTGAACTTATTCTGACAAAAACTAACTTTCTATCTGTAAATTTACAGACTACTGAACAATTAATTTATCATCTTGATTTACAAGTTGGTTGGGAAACCAATGTTTTTGTTCAAGGGTCCAGTCAAAAACAGTGACTCTTACCAAAGTTAAGTCTTAGACCTAAACTTTCTAAAACTGGATTACCTTTCTGAAGACAGAGCACGTGTTCAAAAACAAAAGTTTATAATCGTGACTCATGATTCTTTATCTTACATAAAGAACAGGGATTTCTTTGTTTCAATTGGAAACTTCTCATCAAAGAGGTCAGAGATCACATGTGGGGTACCCCAAGGTTCAATCCTAGGACCCCTCTTATTCAATATTTATATGCTCCCACTAGCTCAGGTTATAACAGCAAATAATATTAGCTACCATAACTATGCAGATGACACACAGCTCTACATTACAATGTCACCAGGTGACTCAGAACCCA
>JAVKLF010000152.1:11413116-11427740 GCA_034783495.1 Millerichthys robustus | reverse complement strand
TTCTGTGTTTGATATAATGTAAAGCACTTTGAAATGCCTTGCTGCTGAAATGTGCTATACAAATAAAATTTGATTGACTGGTTGATTTATAATACCAACAATATAGCATTACTTAATATTGTTTTAGGATATTCTTAGCGTGCCAATTGTGAAAACTATACTGATAACTAAACAATTTCTGAGCTGGAAAAAATATTTCTGTCATTACCCACCTTCTTCAATGGTTCGCTCGATTGGCTGCCCGTCTAATGTAGTTTCTCCAGCCAGCTGAGCAAAGAATTCTTTCTTCATCCGAGTGTGACACTTCCTTTGTCGCACCATGAAGCCCCCAATCCCTGGTAAAATTTGGCAGACATATATCAATATTTTACAGTTGCTAAAATATCCACAATGATGTTGGACATGGTGTGATAGGTTTACCAGGTCGATAAGGTTTCCGCTTCCTTTTCTTGCTGTCATCAGTCTCTTCTGCCCCACCTTTAAGACCCTCACAGTCAGCCACTCCTTCTGCACCTGCATCTCTGTCACCACCTTCTCGGTCAGGGCTTCCTGGTGGCTCCAATTTGGAGTCACAATCCATTGGCTCCCCGCAGCCTAATAATTTAAAAATCAAAATTATAAAAAAGGTCCAACAAACCACTGGCATGTTACTGACTAATTACTGTTAAAAAGCACACCAACCTTTCCCCTCCTCTCCTTCTCCGTCGACCTCCCTTATATCCATTCCATCAGGACCTCCATCACAGCACAAAGTGCCAAGACGGGATCGACGTTGCCTTCTCTTGTGCAAAGGAGACATGGAGATGCTACGAAGCAGGGACATACCCGACTCTGTCAACCACACGCCCTCCAGTCTGTAGAACTGGGGCTCTGTAAAGCGAGTTGGACAAATCTAAGTAACTCCCAAGGAAACAGAAGATTTTGGCCCAGAATGCACCAGTAACAATTCACATTTTAAGTAAACTCACTAACCTGGCTCTTTGATCTTTATTGAAGCCATGATGGCTGACTCTACTACTGAGAATAATGGGAACATGCAGGGAGTAAAGGTAAAAACGGAAATTGTGGAATCAGTATACATTTGACTTTTTCTTTATCTTCAGTTATAAAATTGTGCCATTTAAAGACTCACCAACAGGTTTTGGGACATATGGGGAACAAGATGTGCATGCAAAGCCTTCATCAGAAGCTTGTTCAACCTCATCTTCCGTGTACAGACTCTCGCAAACAGCATGAACCCATCTAAAAGAGAACATAAATACATAATAATGCACACTTTTCAGCAATAAAATGTTACAAACTAATTTATGCTGTGAAAAAAACACAACTAATGCATTATCGGTTTGTCTTCATAAGCTGCAGTGTCTTAAGTTTTTGCGTGTGGGGCACTCACCGATCACAGTACTGACACTGCAGCAGCAGCTCCTCTTCCATGAAGTTTTCTCGGCATACTGGACAGGTGACGAGGCTAGCACAAGGGCCACAATGTGTGTAGTTGTTCTGCCACTCGCAGTGAAAGCCTGGGGAGCTGGAACCACACTGTACACAGCACACACACCTGGAAAGAAAATGTCACAATTTCTTACAATTATCCAGCTTAAATAAAATAATTTAGAAAGCTGCAGATACACATGGTCAATGTAATTTAGTTTATGCTACAAAAAGGAAAAGCAAAGCAATGGGATTTTGAATTGCTAATGTAGACCTGGGATACTGTGTTTCAGTGTTTTACATAATATGCAAATTTACATGCATTCATTTCCATTTGACCCAATTCAAGTGCTACAAAGAAGAAAGAATATCACACACTTAATAATAATAATAATACCATTTGCACTTCCAGCCACCCTTTGGTACAGTGTGCAAGGGTGGGTCCAAGCAGTAGGTATGATAGCTGACGTCGCAATCATCGCACAGTAGCAGACGAGAGGGATCTGACGCTTTTCCACACACTTCACATACAATACACTCCAAACATCGCCAGCCCTTACGAAGCTTTGTCTTTGTAATCTGCAAAAGATAGAGGGTTTAATCTGTGTGCTCTGACAAAGTACATTTTTAAAAACACATCTGAGGCACAACATTGTTCTTACTTTGCTGTTCACACAGTATGGATGGTAGCACTGGGCACACTGAGCACAAGCCAGCAACTGTCCCTCTACCCCCTTTCCAAAACTGCCACACACAACACACATATCCTGAAACAAGAGAAAATGTGAAGATTAAATTTAGAGTCCATTTGTGGAACATTTCAATGTAACAAAATTGAGCCCTTAACACATATAACACACAAAAATTGGACATGTCAAAAAGAAGGTGCACCTGGAGCAGGACAAATTTATCAGTGTTTGAGAAAAGAACCACTGTGTTCTGCATGGTGTCATCTTCATCATCTTCTTCCTCCTTATTTACCCCAGTGTCTAAGGTCATGCTTAGCTGTGTGAGGGGGACAGCAAATACGCAGAAATATGTCATTTCATATAAAAAGCAATCAATTAATATTTTCACATTAACGGTTATGTAATTCAAATGATTCGCAATGCTCACCAAAAAGGCATCAATGCAAGAAGCCATTGCTTTGAGTCGTGACCTCCCACCACGTCCTCTACCCCCACCACCTCCTCGAGGCCTGCGCTTTCCAGGAAAACTGCTGCTTCGCCCCTACAAGTTAATAAATAATTATAAATATGTTATCATAAGATTTTTTTAAAATCAAAAACATAGAGCTGTTATGGTGACCTCACCTGTTTGATTCTTGAGCGCCCTGGGGATCCTCTACGTTTTGCCTTCTCTCGGTCACTTCTGAGGGGTTCAAAGGGAAGCGAGTCATCTGTCTCAGTGAGGTTATCTGGGTGTGAGTGGCCAGCTGGTACAAGTCCAAACTCAATGGAGAGCTGAGGATCTGGTTCTCCCGGAGAGCCCAGGAAGCCACTGCTGCTTTCATCTTCGTGGCTCATATTGGACATTTCATCCAGCAGAAATTCTGGCTTAACCTCGTGAAGTTCCTGCTTTATGTCAACATTATGTCCTTTAATTTGTTCATAATCATCTTCCTCTTCTTCTTCTTCCTCATCATCAGAGTGAGGAAGTAACTGCCCCTCCATATCCATAGCAGAGAGGGCCTCTGGTGTGTCTGCTGATTAAGTAAAAGGTAGGAGAAATCACTGTTTTTTTCATTTAAAAAATTTAAGATTATCATCATACTAAATGTATACTAGTAACAGCAAAAGCATTAGTTTTTTACTTTATGATCATTTTACCATATGTACGTTTTGAGACTACCTGTAGAGACAGAAGTAAATCTTTCTGCGGCTACCCGTGACTCTTCCTCCATGGTTGTTCTCTGACAAGCAGTTATGTGAGCTTCAGATTCCACCCCTAAATTAAAAAAAAACAATTACAGAAAAAGGTTTTTTTTTTATTAAACACTGAGATTATAACATTATTTCAACAAAATGCTAAACTGAAATTTAGAGTAAGCTTAGCCCTCAACATACCCAAGTCCATAGGTGTCTCTTTTTCAGGTTTATTATGAGCAACTTCAATTTCCGATGAGCCTTTTTGTATAGAGGTCACTTCTGATAAATCTGCTCGTTTTTCTGTGAAGGTATCAGTCTTTGTTTGAATTGTTATCTCCTCTCCAGTCTGCAGCTCTACTGTTTGAGTGACAGGCTGCTGCTGATCCTCTTTACAAAGCAAGCAAATAACCTTGGCTTCAGGAAACTCCTCCGATGATGCACATTCATTGTGCATCCATCTAAGACAATCAGAGATCACCATAATTATTTAATCAAAACAGGAGTGATGCAATCATTTTTGTTAGCAACCCATTCTGTGTTAAACTAACCTATGGCAGATGCTGCAACAATGAAGTCCGACAGATGGGTTGGCAGCTTTGCTGCACACACAACATATCGAGCTCCGCTGATGCTGGCATCCCTCACAAACGCTGTAGTTTTCAAACCACTGAGCTGAACCTGGTAGCACCAACCCACGGGCACCGCACTCCAAACATATGCGACATCTCTGACATTGTACAAATCACAAGAATTAAAACAACTGACAATGAATGGAACAAAATCTCACTAGTATATTATTGTCTACAAAATTGTTTTATTTAAAGACCACATACAATAGTAAATCCCTGTAAAAAGGAGTGGGGAAAATATTTTCTTACTCTGCATTTCCAAGGGTCAGATGGAAGAGAATCCATGGCTGGCTGAAGACAGAAGGTGTGGTATCCCTTATCACAAGCATCACATACCAACATTTTGGAGTCTTCCCCTGGTTGTCTAAGAGTATTAATCGTTGAGAAATAAATGTTAAGTACAAAAATGACAATTTTCCTTCAAACATCAAACAAAGCAATTCAAAAACTACACACAAATTTCAAGAGTACAAGCTTACCTGCAAGTCTGGCACACTTTACACTCAGGGCACTGCCATCCTGCTCGCTGGATAGGTGTGGCACCAATTTCCAGACAGGTCGCATGATAATGTAGACCACAGCCCGTGCAGAAAAGCAATTCTGTGAGTTCCCCTACTGAATCACACACTGCACACCAAGCCTCCTCTCCAGCTGTATACAAAATATAGGATTGGGAAAAGTGACATTATTTTGGTTAAGAAATATAAACTTTTTTTCAATTTAAGAAGTAGTGACATGATAGTGTCTGATCAGATTTTAACTAAGGGCAGATGTCATTTTGTAATAACCAATAATAAATATGCAGCTAATTAACAATGGAACGCACAATATCTCTTTTCTCCAAATCCAAATTTTCTTTCATTATTTATTGTCTCCGTTATGGTAACATTTTTGGTAAATATTGGTCTTCCAGGACTGCTCTTCTTACCCAGCTCCTCTGCCTTGTCTATGTGCTCTGGACAGAGAAGAACCAACTGCTTCATGGACTGGAAGGATCCACTGGCTGCCGAGCATGGGAAGTGGTAGAATCGTGAACAGTCCTCTATGTGGCATCGTATGGTTGCCCCCAGTCTTTTGCAATAATCACAAAGCTGAAACAAATCAAGAGTATCAAGCACTATTTACTTGTACACAGGGAGTGTGTTCATTTAATTATCTTATTAAACCATCTATTGCACATCAATAGATGGTACACTTACTCGCGTTGTCCCTGAGATAACAGCCTTATCCACATTCTCCAGCTCTTCATCCTCTGTTTCCTTTACCTCCTCTGACCACACCGCACACCAGTGGTGAACCCAACAACCCCCTGTTTATTATAAAGCCATACATCAGCATAGTGTCTAAAAACTAAGTTCAACAAATAATAACCTTGTATCTACTTAAAAAAATAATTAGGTAAAAATGATAATTAGATTGTACTTAATTTAAATTCAAATTATATAGTGACATGTTGTATGTTCAACCTGAGTCATCAAAGAGTGCCGTCAGACAAGAAGAGTCAGAAAACCCGATGGAAGACAGGTCATCATTTCCAGGCTCTGGCAGTGGGAAGGCGGATGGCTTGAGAGGTGGCCGATGAGAAGACGACCTAAAGTGTCGCAGTTCCCGCTGTCCATGCAAGCTCCGTTCCACACAATTACAGAGCGCACAGGCACGAGGGCTCTCTCTGCTCAAGCACACACAAAAATATAAACACAAAGCAGAGGTTTAGTTTACAATCTGCAATATTAGTGGGGTGGGGAAGACAACAAGCACTTTTGCTTTCATGATGTGAATCAAACGCTTACATCGGTGTGCTGGAAAGAGCTCCTGTAACACCAGACTCATCCTCAATCAAACTAGAAGCCTCTGACGACTCCTTGGGAGAAATGGGCTGATTTGCAGAGGCGTTGTCATCAGCTAGTAAAAAGTGAAAAATGGAGGGTACAAACATTTGGTGTACTGTATTTGCAAATGACAAATCATTTTCTATGATGCACACAGAAAGTCTTACTTGTTGGTTCAGAGTCATTCTCTTCGCAGTTCGACTTCTGCTCGTCCATTCCCTGCTCTGATTTTGACCTCTTTTACAGAGATCTACAATTTAAAAACATGCACAGTTTCAGGTTTTAGTTTCGGTCAAAATAATAAATGTTCATCAACTATATTTACTAGATAGAAAGTGCTAATATCAAAATCACTAAGCCTTGGTGATCACTATATGAATAATTATATAAATTACATTTTTTAAAAATCAAGATTTGTGGTTTTCCTGTAAAAGCACAGTTGAGTTGGGATTCAGAGTTAACCTTTAGTGAGATAATAAAAATCACTGTTCGTGATATGACAGAAAACATTTCGCTCAACTGTTTTTCATCAGAGAAATAACCTCCAAAAAGCATCTTTCAGCATACAAACTCCCTTATCGACCCAAAAGTCCCATTAATAAAATTAACACAAAACAAAAGTTGCGTCGATACATTACGACGGCTTCAGTTTTAACCCGAATGCTTTTCTTGTATTAAAATGAACCCGTTTGCATCAATTATTGCAACCGAGATTTTACGCAAACTCATAAAAAATAGCGCGAAGGTTACATTGCGAGAGATCTGTCGGAAACCGCTTAAACAATCATACTTAATTACCGAGCGATGCATAATCCAAGACGACGAAGACCACCGTGCGCAAAAAAGCACAGGACGTTGAAGCTAAAAATTGCGATTTGATAAATAAAACAAGCAGAAATCGGGGTACACAAAGAAAATACAACTTCCGTATGTGAAGCTTCCTGTTGCAGCAAGCCTCTGTCCGTGTAGTAACTCGTCAGTCGCAACACAGTTCCGCTTTGATATTTCACGCTTTTTTTTCTCCTTTTCTTTTTTTTACACAACGCTGTCAAACAAACAATGAACGCCGACTTGATTTAATCCACATTACCGGACGTTAAAAAGCAAAGAAAACAAAATAATATTCAATGGAATTGTGCCGTCCAGGAGACTAGACGAAAATGTCGTTTTAGAAACGTTCACCGTAGCCGTTTTGGATGGATTACAAAACAATTACTGTGTCATAAAACAATAGGACAGATTGTTATTACACACACATTTTGTAATGTTTTTTTTCAATCGCTCAAAGCCAAATATACGCAGATAGACCGCAGACTTGCGCGTTTTTTTAACGCATCAAATACAAATACATCACATTTTTTTATTATTTATTGAGCTAAAGAAGCAAAAGTCAATTGTATCTGAAACTGCCTAACTTACGGTAAATCCTAAATCATTATATTTCAATTAGGAACCAGTCACATCAACCTGAATGATCAAACATAGATGACCAGTATGTCATCATCAAACACAAAAATATAAATAAGAATAGTGTCAGGGAGGCAATGATTTTTGAATCCAACTACACACAAGACACGACTATAGGTAGATATAATAGCAATTCAATTGAAATTTCAGCTAGGACATTAGATCAAACAGAATACACACGAACTGAAAATCAGATGTGCTTTTCGTCTTTGCCAAGCCATGTTTTAATCCTCTGGCCAGAACTTCCACAATGAGACTCGGCAATGACAGATTAGCAAATTGTACAATGGTTTTAAATACGATTTCTTTTAGAATACGATTTCTTTTAGATTAAATCTATTATCGTCGCAGTCTTTGGCAACAACACTTGAAACGCATTTCTCAACTAAATACTAACGTCAAACCAAGGCTCTACGAATCCAAACACTAGCATTGCATTCGAGTTTACAAAGATACTAAATGTGCTTGACTCTCTAAAGTTGCTCGGAGCGAAAGTAATGACACGAAGTCCACCACTCATGTTGTAAAACTCACTGGTTTGTAATGTTATTAAACAGTCACAGTGATGTTTTGCAGTGCCACGCCAAAAGTTACCAAAATCTAATAACAGAATAATTACAGCGATGAGCACAGTTTCTCGACGTAATCAGCGACTTTAAAGGGTTGGTTCTACCCAGTAAATAGACCCATCCATGTCACTGGCGACAAATGGATACTGAAAAGCTACTAACTGCCAATGGTGACGAAGCAACCAAGTCTACCTAAAAGACCAGAATATGTAAAACTATATCACTCACAGGAACATTTACTTTTAAGACGTTTCAGCTGCGTTGTGTGAACGTTGCAATGTGAAAATAACCAGCGTAAAACTACTAAAAGTGATTACCCAGGTGACATAACTAGCTTTCCAGCAATTAGATGTACACAAACGGTCCGGGCTTGCAGCTAATTGCTACATATAGCAGAGCTAACACCGGTTAAGGTCAGTGTCTTAAATGTGTAGGTTTGCAAAATGGTAAAACTTGTTACATCTAAATTACTCACCTTAGAAAAACAATATATTCTCCTCATGCATCAGCAAAATCCAGTGAGCCACACAGTGTTCAGAAATGCTGAGGGTTGCTTCATTTTGTGTACCGGGACTAGCCGGCTGCTGTGATGAGAGAGTGGGGGAAGTGCAAGTCGGCGGAAGGCAGGCTGTGTTAGCTGTTTAACCAGATGTATAAATGCTGTTAATACCACTCTAACTAGCAGCTGGAGCTTTGCATCGAGTCGCCATACACAGTCGGGACCTAATAAATCCAAGCACAAGTCTTCGTCCGGTCCAAAAATGTTTCCCAGGGCTTCACGTAGTGGCACCTTGAATTTAGCTTAAAGGCTAACATTAGCTAGCTTCAGCTGTGCTCTGGAATCTCGCTCGAGACTTAAGTTTGCATATAATAGTGTATCCGGAAATGGCCGCACTAAACTTTGTTGACGCGTCAGAAATTATACTTTCCTCTTAGTTTTGACCCACTGCAGACTTTAATTTAAGTAAATTTGCAGATTAACTTTGCTTGGGTACCCTTGTATGGGTTACTAGCATCTCTACTTCATTTCGTCGCGTCCCCATTCGGCCGTTGTTCCGCTAAGTGGCTATCCGCTGCTAGCTTTGCTCAGTAATAACTACGTCAAAACATATTTCATGTAAACGAACGAGCATCAAATGTGCTTTATCTGTGCACGTTTGTAAATGCGTTACAACTATAAAATGATCTGTTAATAAAGCTACTCAGTGGCCGACAAATTTAGCGCATTCATTTTATTTTTGGAAAACGCAATCACTAAAACATGGTGGCTATTTAGATATTAGGTCATTAGATTGTCGAATACTAGGAAGCCATTTTCACAAGATTGTTATGATTGTAAGATAAGCGCTGCGCTGACATGCCTGCTGGTGAGTAGTGCTGTGTTTGATGATCAACGACAGTCTTTGTTTCAACGAAGTTCAACATTTCCACTTGTTATACCGCTTTGTAAAGCAATAAAACAAACTTGATCCCATTTATCACATTTTTTCACGATTCTGTCTTTAGTTCCTGCTATACATTCTGCATTCAAAATCAATTTCTTCATTAGGCCTATAGGTTAAAATGAACTTCAGCAATTAATTTGGTTCACCAAACAAAATAAATCAGTTAGCTCATTTAGAGTTAGGCTATTTTAATGTGTAGGCTATTTAGGTCATTTGTGGCCAAACTGCAGAAATAATTGAACTGTAGCCTACCTAAATTGAGTTAAATTATGATGGTTGATGAAACCACAGCATTTAAACATGATCACGCAATATCCGGTACAACTCATTACTTCAGATATTTCCCTTTTGAACGAGAAACTAAAGGCAAGTGTAGTTGCTTGTATAATCTAATGTCAATTTTATATTACTAATCAGACTGAAAGAGTAGGATTGGTTTGTTACCCTTGCTGTGAGAGACAAATAGGTAGAAAGAAGTTCAACAAACACTGGTAATCAAATTTCAGACCTACAGGGGTACCTCAAGGTTTTATGATCACACAAACCATATTTTTATGAGCCCAGGGTGAAAACCAAGATGACTAAATGTTGCTGGGATGGTTCTGCACACTTTCAGTTTTGTGGTGAGAAGGTTACAGTTTTAATCAACATCTGTTCCTGGCCTAGAGAATAACTTGTTGTAGTTGTAAATTAGAGAAAAGCCTTTGGTCAAATGTCTCAAATGTAATGGTAATTTGATGTTACTTTGACTCAAGTTTATCCCCAGTTGATGAGCACACCATGTAACGGCCAGAGTCCTTTAAGAAAATGAATAATTGACTTGCTGTGAACTGTTGTTGACCCTGCATGAAAAGATTTCTATGAAATAAACAGATCAAAACTTTATAAATAGAACAATGATTAGAATAATTATCTTTAGATATGCAAATTCAGACACAATTTTAAAAGCTATCTCCTAATTTTGAAACAATAAACTTTGATTGCAATAAAACATATTGTTTGTTATTGTTCTGTAGGACACACACATACATCATGAAGATGACATCTGATATCGTATTACTCTGCATAATTAATAAGAGTAATTTGAAAACCGTGAGACTGAACAAAATAAATATCTGAATTGTAATTCATGCAGATGCCTCCAGAACTCTGAGCGGTTCTGCTAAGTAAAAAACACAAACCACACCAACCACAGAACTTGAGGGGTTTGAGATAATAACAGAACGGTTGACAGCTGCTTCTTATGAAGTCAAAATAGAAAAAAAACAAAAGGTGCATATTTCATCCATGGATGGTTAAAATAACATATTTGCACATTGGTGCCACATTGAAGAAATCATGAATGGTTTGTACATGTAGTTTCAATCAGAAGTGGTTCTGTGTGGTCAACTAAAGTCTTGAGTTTCTCTGCCTGAATGTGAGGTGAACATGTTTTCATTTTGAAAATAGGGTATTACTGGTCCCACTGACAGGATTACTTAACTCCCCATTCAGCTTTAGGAAAATTGGATTAGATTGCAGGGGGGCTGAGTCTGTTGAGACGGCAGCAGCTGATTGGTCGGTGGATGTAAATAGAGGCTGATGTTTGGACACCGGGTCACTCCTATTGGCCAGGTGGCAAAGCCAGCGCTTTCCCATCTGGCTCCTGCTTCATGGATAATCTCCTGGAATACCTTCACAGATGTTTACAACAGAATATAAACGGAAAGAGGAAAAAAATATAGATATTTTAGTTTTCATTGACCTTTTATGTTTTTTTAACAGTTATAGGCTACATTGAAGGCAAATAAAAAGTTTTGTTCATCGAATATTTATTCTCTTAAAATTTCACCATTCAGTTTTTCTTAATATGTGGAATACATAATGCAAATATTTTAAAGATAGGTCTCTAAGAATATGCTCCTTTATAAAAATGACATATCTGTGCCTTTAGTTATCTAGCTCTACATTCTTGACTTACTTTCCAAAAGGTTGTAAAAAATAAATTGGTGTATTTGTTAAATTAGATTTTATTCATTAAAGCTTTCAAGTCAGGGAAAATGTAGTGATTTAAAGGAAAATTCGCAATACATTATTAATTCCTCCACAAGGGGGTGTATAAGCTCATGCCTTACTCAAGTCATGTCTCATGAACATTTGGAGAATACAATAGGCCCATGTCATATAGTAACCATTATTTATTTTAAAAAAATGAAAATCTGTTTTTGATGCCAAAATGAGATGCAAAGAAAAAAGTCTAAACAGTGTGCAACATAGTAAACATTTGTATTATTTCAGGCACAAACTGGAGGAATTTGCACAGATAAAAGTATCTCCTCCAATGTTCTGGGAAACCTCAAAGAAACCGTTGAGGCGAGAGAGTTGTTAAGAGTCAAAGTTGTGGAACAGAGAGGAGAATATTAAGTACGTCTGAGCTTTTCATTAACCCATTAGATTAGCAGATTTCCACATGAAGGCTGCATGACTGCAACATCCATGAGGCTCCAAGGTGACAGAACCTTCAAAAAAATGTCGGTTTAACCAAAACAACAATACTTCTTTTAAATGGTATAATTTGCTCCAAATAAAGGAAAGAAACAAGTGATTGTTACATTACAAAAAAGGCATTTTTATTTGTTTTGTGATAGGAAACTTATACGGCAGTAAAAGTAGTGAAATTATAATAAATGCAACCTTTATATATATTATGATTCAGGAAGTACAAAAATAAAAGTTCTGTTGTACAGAGAATACACTGATGTTTCATTAGACTTTAATAACTTTAGGTAAAAAAAAAAGAAATAGACAATGCACATGTAAGCTAATTTACATTGATTTTGACATTAAATTGCACAGACCAATTGTTTATTATCTAATGACAATAACTGCATTTTTACAGTAGATTAAGCTGAAAAATCATTCCAGTGTTTGTTTGTTTCATTCAGACTTGTGAGTATGTTATTATTTGCAGGTTTTGGCTTTTAAGGATTGGGTAAGTGGAAGTCAAAAAAGATGCATGCCACTCTGTAAAGTAATCTAGCATACCAGTGAACATCTGTTTGTCTTTGCAGGGAGTGCTTCTCTTGGATTTTTATCACTAGAGGTTTACTAAGATTGTCCTGTTTGTTCAGAATGTAATTATTTTCACGTATATCTGCTTTGTCCTTTGTGGTCAAAGTGCCGAAACATGTTGCAGTCTTAGTGCAAGCTTTTTTACAGTCAGTGTTCTGCTCCTCAGCCGCTGCTGCAGTCTCCCCCCAGAGTAGCCGGTTTAGCGAGTAGAGGAGTCGCAAAGGTCCAAATGCCCAGTGTGCGAGTTTGTGGTCCTCCAACAGGGCATAGCTGGAGACCAGAACCCCATCAACAAACAGAGTTCCAGCTTCTGTCAGGGGCGCATACACTCCCACACTGTCCGTAACTGAAACAGACGTGATCCGTGACTGTCGTGTTTGACCACCTTCTGCACTGATGAGGACACAGTCTCCTGTTTTAGCCCTGCTCGCGAACTGAGCCTGGTACCTTCTTCCATCTTGCCTGCAGTTGGGGATCAGAAAGATCAAGTGATGAGGAGTTAAGACCAATCGCTGGCCATCTTCTGTCTCCAGAGACAGGAAAGTAGACCAGCTTTCTTTGGCCTGGTGTAGAAACACGAGGACTTGACTGTACACAATTTGTCCAGTTTCTGACTGGGCCATGACCCTGTCACCAGGGGCCAATGACGACAGACTCTTCTGCATCCCTCCGGCAAGAGTCACCCTGGCACAGCCTGGGAAGCAACCACCTCTTTCCACAGCTTCAGACTTATCTACAAGAAGAATGTCAGATACAAAGACTACATATCACACACTGGTCACAGGAATATGTGTCAATACGTTTAGCACAGCAGCATAAAACCTCATTTAAACTCACCGGATTTTACCGAGCAGTGGACGTGATGCTTGGACTCATAATAGACCCAGTCAAATCCTGCTTCCACAGCCAGCTGAGCCAAAAGCCCATACTTCTCAGTTTCCCTGTCGTCAGTAGTTATGTCCACAGCCCGGCCTTCGTAGTGCAGAGAGCCTTGAGGGTGGTGACCGTCTTCATCCCAGGCCTCCGTCACACGCAAGTGCACCCCTGGCCACTGGTTCATCACTGCAATGGCCAACCGGTTCAAACAATCCTTACATCTCTACAAAAAAAAAGAAGGGATTGCACATAAACATATTGGGTTCAAACTATTATTTTGCTGCCAGAAAGCCAGAGAAAGAGTTTTTTTTAATAAATCTACACTAGGTGCACTGACCAATTTGGTACATATCAGCAGAAATAAACCCAAGCATTTCAATACTTTACTTTACTTTAAATTAGAGATCTTCCTCTGGACTACTTTGTTAAAGACCATCTCACTTTGCACAAACAATCAGAGTGCAACCTACTGTAGCCAGTTTGGCACATTCTTTGGCCTTTTTTTCACAGGGTGACAGAATAATCAAGGCCATTCTCTGTCTTTCCAGCTCATTCCAGTCTTGAGTTACACACTTTCACCCCTGAGACATTTGATCAAATACGTGCGCAGTGACACCCCCGTGGGCCCATAATGTTGCAGACTGTGTCATCATTGTCACAAAAAAAGACGACTTGGAGGAAAAAGAAAAAAAAAAAACGATGATGCCAGCATCTGAGGTGATACACTCATCATGTCTTGCATTTGCTTGTGACTTGAGAGGGAGTAGGTCTCGTGGCCTAAAAGTTACCCTTTCAAGACGCCGGCAAAAGACGGAGCGCATGAGCAGAAGTTTGGTGAGAAGAAAGTGGGGTGGAGGAGGGTCGAGGTTGAGTCAAATGGGGAGGCCAGAGGGGAAGAATGTATGGGCACGGACTTGGGAATGTGACAGCAAAGAGTGAGGGGCAGAAAACAAACTGGGTACATTTCTACCACAGCGCCATTGAGGAGAGGCGTTTCATTGTCACAACTACAATAGTCGCCTTTCCAACGGTGCCATTACTTCAGCAGGCGAGAATTTTGTATAGGCGACCCCTCTGAGTTTCCAAATGATGCACAAAGAGTGTCTTTCACGTGTAGGCAATAAAAAACGACACACACACACACTCAATTTGGGTACCAGGAGGGTACACATATACAATTATAGATGTTCAACTCATACAACTCTGGGAAAGGAAGGAACACAGATTTACATGACAATCACAGAGTGTTTTCAGACATGGCTCTAGAAATGTTGGAGTTACCTAGTTTAAGTAATAATAATAATAATGTGCCACACTTATATGAATAATTTATACTGGAAGAAAAAAAACTTTTAGTTAAGAATTTAAAAAGAAGTTTTTCAAGGAAACTCTTAATGAGGAACTGTTAAATGACATCCTGCTCTTCTTATCTTTATAAAAAAAAGGAGGGGAAAGTCTG
>JAVKLF010000152.1:11398734-11413016 GCA_034783495.1 Millerichthys robustus | reverse complement strand
GCGACCCCTCTGAGTTTCCAAATGATGCACAAAGAGTGTCTTTCACGTGTAGGCAATAAAAAACGACACACACACACTCAATTTGGGTACCAGGAGGGTACACATATACAATTATAGATGTTCATCTCATACAATCACTCTGGGAAAGGAAGGAACACAGATTTACATCCATGACAATCACAGAGTGTTTTCAGACATGGCTCTAGAAATGTTGGAGTTACCTATATATAGTTTAAGTAATAATAATAATAATAATGTGCCACACTTATATGAATAATTTATACTGGAAGAAAAAAACTTTTAGTTAAGAATTTAAAAAGAAGTTTTTCTAGGAAACTCTTAATGAGGAACTGTTAAATGACATCCTGCTCTTCTTATCTTTATAAAAAAAAGGAGGGGAAAGTCTGGTTAATGCATTCGACTTCTCTGTTAAGAACCTGTCAAAAGCAGGTAGCTGAGGCTTCAGCAAACAATGAATGACATCATAAGGTTGGATCTCAAGGTGACAAAAAGTGGCTGAGCTGTAAGCTTCCTGTAAGGGAAAGTTCATACAGGTGCAGAGGGGATACACCTGTCAACAGATCTATTAGTCAAAGTGAACTTATGTGCAGTTTTTTTTTCCTTTTCCTGCTACACAAATGTAAGCAGGCGGTTTCTGAGGTTAATCCATCTCACCTTAGTCATGAAGCGGTCTGCGCTGGTGTTCTCCTCATCCTTAAAGACAATGTCCGGATTGTAGTTGCACACCAGCTGGTTGAAGCGCTCCGAGTTGCGCGTGATTTTGCCCTCCGCTCTCCCGCTGGCCCCAATGTTGTTTTCCGAGAAGTTGGGGGAGAACTGCTTGTAGTGCATGGCTGTGAGTTTCCTGGTCCTGGAACGCATGCCGTAACCGGGGCCTGGCCCACATCCCTGAACCAGCCAGGCGCAGGTCCACACAGCGAGAAGGCCGAGTGGTGCCACCAGGCGGGCCCACCAGAACTGCCTCATTGGTGAGTGTTGGGGCTTCCTGGGGTCAGAGGCTCACAGGTGATAGCCCAGTTCCAGGTGTGTGAGACAGCAACTGAATGAGGATCAGATCTTGGTCCATTCCAGATCATGGGAGATTAGTCCTGATATTTATGATGACATAAATATATACTGCTGAGTGCTGAAGGTGTTACTTAAAAAAACAGTTTTTTATTGTCTCTTTTTGGCTTTTATTGTTAATGATGGAAGTGGATAAAACTAGTCCAAAAAGAAGAGGAATATTTTCTAAAGTTTGGCATTCACTTTTTAAAGTAAGATAAAAATAATCTTACGAGGTTTCAGAGAGGTTTCACCTTGTGGCTCTGCTGTGAACTGAACGGCATCTCCCTGCGTCCTCAGTCCTCACGCAGGTGCTTTTAAGTCTCTCCACGCAGCTTCCGGTTCAAACTGACTCACACCTGAAGTCAGACGTCTCTCCTGACTGCGTGAATGTTGCGTTAGGACCGCTCCTCTTTATTTTCTTCCCGTCTGTCCATCCAGATAAATCTCCGTTGTTTTTTTTGTTTTTGCACCTCCGCTCCTCCTCAGTCCACCTTTTCCCTCCGCTGCGTCTCTGCGCTCTTGGCCACCTTTGCGCCAGCCATTGGGTCTTATTAGCGTCCGGACATGATTGCCCTCCCTTCCTCTGCGCGCTCCCATCGCCGCAGCACACGCCTCCAATTCAGCCATACGGATGATGATCTCACACATATGAGCCGCTGTCCAGTTTGTGTGTTAGCAAAATATCTCTTGAACCACCGGACGGATTTTACCGATCCTCTCAGAAAGTAATGATTGAATATAGATCTACAACTGATTCACATTTGGAGACAACCCAATTCAAGATGGCCGCCAGAACTAATTAGGCTTACCAAACATAAAAATGACCGCTTTAGTGCCCGAGGGTTGTCTCCAAATTGTACATTGAGCGCGACACATTGTGCAACATTTTTGGTTAAAATTCTGACAATAACCGTTGGGGGGTGGGGTGTTAACCAGGACTGTTAGGAAAATATTTCATATCTATCTATCCTATATCTAATATTCATATCTATCAGAAATGAATAACTGTGTAACTGATTACCTTGTGGAGTCAATCGGCTACAAGGTGCCACATCTGACAATTGGCGAACACAAATTTGGCTATAATTAAGTTGATCTTCAGCTAAAATTGGCTGTGGTAGTAGCCGAGAGTCAGTCAACACATACTCTGAGTGCTAATCGATCGCACATGTCTTGTTTAAAATGTTGCCATGCAAAGCAGCAGGGAATATGTTATCGCTTTGAGGAATATTCATTTCATTTTATTGATGAATCTAATGAAGTTATTTTTACTTTTGTTAAAAAAAACAAACATTTGAATGTCATCAGTCCTCTCACGACCTTCCTTTTCTTTACTCTTCCCGCCCATCAGAGTTCCACTCTGCTGGTTTTTATTAGACAGAGTTGAAGGTGAGGGCCTATAAGAGACAGCACAAGTGTCCTGGCTCGTTATCCCCCCACCCCACTCCTGACCATGACTTACAGTGTTGTCTTCCTGTGTTCAGGGAGCCAGCCTGACCCCACCTGATACCCCGCTGAACCCCTAGGACCCCTCTACTGGAAACACCCCTCAGCCAAACTATCAAGTTATTATTTTTATCCACCTCCAAACAATGGCTGGGAGATTCATGAAATGTGTCAGATGATGCCAAACAAGGAGCACAAAAAGAGTGATCCCGTGTCTCAGGAGTGTGACATCAGTAATCACGCAGGAAAGCTGAAATAAATGGGAGGTCAAAGGTCAGTGTGTGTCCTCACACTATCACTAGCTTCCTGGCTTCATCTAGTTTTTTGTGATTAGTCTCAGTCGTGCAGTCCTAGTTTTTTAATGCATTTATTAAGAATTAAATGTCTAATGAGGTTTAAAGTGTGAATCTTCTTGCTCAGGTCACAGAGCTCCGCCGGGTCGTGGAAAGGCATCCTTGTTGGGGAAGTTTCCAAGATGATCCCAGGATGTTTTGGGGAGGGACGGCAGGGGCAAAAAGGCTGCATCTTCCTGTCCTTACGGTAAACACGGAGGAAGGCTTTAGTCTGGCTCAGATGACACAGATGAGAGATCTCAGCCTTCCTAACAAATGCAGAGAATGACTCAATCAGAAGACAAAAAAAAGCCACAAACACTTTCATATCTCCAATCAGCCACTCCACGGTGTTTCTCTTCAAAGGCGTGCAACAAAAAGAGAAGGAAAAGCAAAAAAAAAAATAAAAAGAAAAGAAAGATTTCCATCTGGCATGAAAGGGTAAGGAAGGAAGCAAACATATGTGAGCAGGAGATGGAAATAAAGTCATTATTATTAGTTTTTATTTTGGTGCCTGCCCCCCCCTTCTGCCTCTTTTTTGGCATTTCACTCCCCTATTTCAGGATGGGAGTACATGGCCGGGTGAATGGATTGGTTTCCTGCCTTAGCCACAGTACATGAAAACGAGAACTTTCCTGCCTGGGTGAGCTTTCCCTGCTTCGTCTTTGTTATGAGCAAATGTTTTCACCTGATCCACTGATCGAGACACCAACTGGACTTCAAAAGTGAGTCAATTGGAGATATTCAGCTACTGATTGTTCTCTAAAAGTGTCACTGAAATCCTTTCTTTGGTTTATGAGTTATTTTGCTAACAGACAAAGAGGGTTGACTCCCAACAGTTAATGCCAATTGTTTTGGTTGAAGATGTGCATAATGGTTTGTTGTCAAAGTTTGCATTGGGGATGACACTCAGCTACTACCACACCAAACTTTAGCTCAATATCTATAAATTAGCAGAGTTATAACCGTGTTTTGTGTTTTTTAAGGTGAGACGATCGTGGTAGCCATCTTGAATTGGGTCAACTCCAAAAATTAATCAGTTATGGAGGAACATTCATTGAGTTCTTTCTGACATCTCCATTAAAATCCATCCAGTGGTTTATTAGATATCTTGCTAACAGATAGAGCTAATTCCAGGATCTAATGCCAAGGATTTAAATATAGCTCTGGCGTGATTTAGTGCTATGTTTATACGTTGTGGATCAATCTCAGCTACTACCGCACCAAATTTTAGCTCAATTTTTGTGAAATTGACTGAGCTGTAGCCAGTTTTTGTGCTTTTGCTGAAGTGGCTTGGCTGCCAACCTGACTTCAAAAGTTAATCCATTCTAGTAGCTTTCTGAAAGCTTTAGTAAAATCCATTCAGCGATTCACGAAATGCTTTGCTAACAATGCAAACATGTACACACTCAGGCAAAAACATTATGGCTTTGCCTTTGGTGGCGGGCAGTAACATTTCACGGAAAACTTTAGCTAAAGATCGCAGTTTTCTTTTTTCCTCTGTGTGACGCATTTATCAAAAAATAGAACTTGTATGTTTTGCTGGCGTTGACATTTCAAGTGTTTGTCTTTCTCTTGGAGCTGAATAGACACTCTGCAGGAGCAGCTTCCTCTGATGGAGGCCGTCTTAAGGGTGTGTGGAGAGAAAAGTCAAGAAGCTGCCATTTCACCCTCACACACACACACAAACACACACACATCCGCACTCTGAACCCACGGCTGCACCACCCTCCTCACTGTCTCTCCATGCGTTATCAGTCCAGGAAGAGGCAGGGTGGTGCTTTCAGATGTGGCTGCACACGCTGGATGATTCCTGGCTTCTGGGTTTTTGGCTTTGAGCTGGATGTTCCACCGGTCACTTTGTGTTTTTAGCTTTAAAGTGACGTAAAATGTGTCTTTAAACACGTTTCGTTCAATGCATTTTCAAACGATGCTGCACGAAGTGGACAATAGAATAAGAGGGTTGGCACTTCCTGGCTGCAGACAAGTGGGTTGAAGGTCAGATAAGGCCTACCTTGCTGGCCCAAAGAAACAAATTGACTGAGCGTTTTCTACAGAGCTGAAATAAACCGTGGCCATGTTTCTCCCGGAGTCAGGCTAGAGCTTCCCGACAAAACAAAGGCCCCTGGGTCGTGTGAAGCAAGTGTGCCGTGAGTGTGCACACAGGATGGCGGGTGGCTACGGCTAAACGGGCAGTGTGGGTCCATTATCGGTTGATTAGCGAGTAAGTCTCGCCTTTTCCTGAGCAAGTCTGTATTAGCAAGTGTAGAAAAGAGGGAATAATAGCCCCTAATGCACTTTGGCTCGCACTTCAAACAGACTGACTGTCAGGAAAGCTAATCTGCGTCTTTCCCCCCCTTCATTCGTGTGTTTTGACAATAAAGATAGCCTATCTCATCCCATTACAAGCTGCCAGTTTCCCACCTTGTTTCTGATATGCCTGACATCTAGTCCCATGGAGTGTGTCACCCACTGGGACCGGTGGACGCTTCCATTGAACTGTGTTTGACCTTTATGGTGACAAGGTTCAAAAATAAAAGAAATACAACTTTAATTTATGGATACGTTAAAATATTTATCTAACAGACGCAATTAGCATGTTTCCTCATTAACTTGAGACAAATTTGTATTTGAGCAGCAGTAATAAAGGCAAGAATGATGAACATTTTTAAAATGCATATTGCCAACATGCACACACAGACACAAGCAACTATGAAAAAGGGGACAAAAAAACACGAGAGAGACAAAGGACTACAGAATACTCCACACGACTCTTGCAGATTATGCAGTGACAGGTGATAGGGTCAAAATTGGGAAGAAAAGGAGAATTCAGACTTGCTTTGAAAGCAGGAATGGATCGTGGTTCATCAGATGGAGGCAACTCCATTTGTTTAATTATAGAAAGTATTGAATATGAAAAAAAAACATTGTTATATACAGCATATGAAGCTGAGCGTTGCAAGACATTTCATTGCTATATTTATTATATAATCTATAACTGACAACACAACAAATCTCCTGTAATTGTTCTGGCTTTCAGTGGTCCCACTATTAACAGATTTTTAGATGCACCACTGCTATGGAGAACTTGGACGCTGATCTGGACTCCTGCAGAACTGTAGCCGTCTGACCAATTCACCAAAGATCAGAAAAATGTAACTCAACGGTAAACTAACGACTTTGAGTTTCTTGCTGAGTTCCGTTTTAAACACAACCAAGTTGCTCAGTGTTGGAAAGAAGAATTAGAATAATCACCATAATACAGGAAACTCTGAACACTGATTCTGATCTGGGAAAAGCCTAAAATAAAAGAGGTTAAAGCAGGGGTGGAAGGACAAACAGAGCAGACCGACGGCCTCCGTGCAGGTTTGCTTTACCCAATCTTCAGCCGTAAAGTGTGTTTGATTTCCAGAAACAATCCCTCTGAATATGTTCTTTTCTTTAATGAGCCAGACAATGACTTTGGCATTTCTTTATAAAGCACACCTTTTATCTGATGTGTCACTTCCCCAGAGCCTCTCAGTGTGCCACTAATGGTACGGTGACATTTGAGTTCATTTCCCTTTTTTTCCCAGTTAAGGAAGCTAAGTTCAAAACAAAAGCTAAACCAGATAGGCTTAATTAAAACATCTAACAAAGCAAAACAAGAAATGCAAACAAAAAAAGAGAAATTAATCAGTTGGAGGGGTGTGTGTGTGTGCGTGTGTGTGTGGGGGGGGTGTCTTGAACAGACTTCAGAAAAAAGGAGAGGAAACGAACAATAAGCAAGGAAAAGAAGGGAGGTGGGGGTGTCAAGGAGGGATTTTTTTTGTTGTTTTGTTTTAATCTGGCGTTTGCATCGAGCGGGGAAAGCGTGGGCCACGGCTGGAGTGGCGTCGTGGGTGGACACTGCTGACAGACGGGTCAAAATATGGCTTTCTTCTGCTCCTGATTAAAGAAGTCCAAGAGCTGGGTGGAGGGACGCAGGAGGACAGATGACCTTACCACACACACACACAAACACACACACACACACACGAACACACAACAGTAAATTGCTCAGACTTGCTACATTTTGTAAAAGTGTTACAGCATCAAGGAAATTACTTACAGTAAAAAGCACATTGACATGTACCCAAAAACACACAAACTAGTTAAAAATGCAAACATATTTTTATTGCTTTCTCATAACACTGACGTTTTTTTTTTAAAAGAAAAGGAAAAAAAATTCAGATTTGAGAAAACATGAAACATCTCAAAAGTAAACCTTAAACATATATTTTTTTGTCTTTTAGAACAATTGAACTATATATTCTATACATTCTCTCATGTCACAAACATAACTCTTTTAAAACTAAGAAATTGTCATATATGGATCCCACAACACCCATAAATAAAAGTACAAAAAAATAGGAAAAAGACAAATAATCTAGCTTAAAATAAATCAGACAGAATATTCCCAGAAAACACAAAGCAATGTGTAAACAGAGTGTTTCATATAAAATGTTTAACCAGAGGGAAAAGTCTTCCACAACATGAAGGTTGGGTTTAAGACACACTGCCCCCTGCTGGTCACACCAACAACCTGCTGATACAGCAGCTACAAAAAAAGTGACACGAGGTCACCGCGCTCGCGCGCGCGCACGCACGCACGCACACACACACACACGATGCTGACAACATAGAATTTATGCCATCACAACATAACTGGGAGACATCACAAGGCCTGAGAGTCAGAACTGACATTTGATTTAAAATAAAAAGGCATTATTATGAAAAAACTGCAAACATTTAAAATAGACCATTCTGAAATGACTTTTGGTAAAGTTAATAAAAGGTGAGATTTTACAGTAATAAGATATTGCACAGTCCCAGAGAAAACAAAGATTCACTGTTTGATTGGTTAAGGCAGGAGGATATTTTTCCTGATTAGTTTTTTTATGTTTCCTGGCTAACTTGTCACATTCAATAGGTTTTATGTTTTCAAAAATAAAGAAAAATTTAAAAATCACATAAAATTGCATATTATCCTAATTACATATTAACTATAAAACAATAAACCCCCAAAGCATGGAAGCAAAGGATTCCCAATCTTAGAACAGTGGTATAAGAGAAGATGAATTTATTGGGGAATCTTTAAGAAAGAAACTACTCTATAAACCTGAAACAGGAAGAGGGATTTATGACAACTTCAATGTGACATGTCAGAATAACTGCTGACTTTTAATGCTCAGCGTGATGGAACTGCCGGCATGTCTTTCATACATTTCCTCCCTCCTTGTCTGATCGTGCCTGTGATGACTCCGCTTGCATTAGCGGAACTTGCAGTCAAATGGCAGGACACTCTTGGATTCAGCATCAAAGCTGTGCTACAACTGGATGCAGCACAGACGCACACTTGTGGTCGTCACCTGTCCTGTCGTTCAGGAAAGACCTGACCATCAGAAAGCCAGGCAGCCAGGAGATCGAGCCGATGCTCCCTTTACTCCAAGAGGAGGCACACTTCGAGTTGCTCAGTGTTATTATTTTTAAATCTTAGAACAAACAGTGATGAGAAGAACAAAAGTCACTGGATTTTAGACAGTCCACTGGCCAGAAGGAGTCTGAACGGGATGGTGGACCTGGACACGGTTAAAGGCAGTCTGTGAAGTCCTGCGAGGGGGGAAAAATATATTCACAATGAAGAACAAAAAACTCTCAAAGCTGAAGTAAAACACTTATTTAAGTGTAATAAAAGTGTTACCCACCAAACAAAAGTTATTTGGGAGGTAATGGAAAAGTACAGGAGAACCACTTTGGTGTGGAGATCCTATCTGTACTGTAAGGAACCTCACTGTGTGAGTCTGTTTCTTGTTCTTGTTTGTAAAGGGTGGAGGTTTGAAGGATGTGTGTGTGTGTGTATGTGCGCAATACAAGGGGTCCAGGGTGGTGTGCCTGCAAGGCCCCAAAGGGACCCGACTCTCCTCTCATTTCTTTACAATTTCCTGAAAGAATTGTGTTCTTTCTATCTGAGGAAGAGAGACCAGCCCCGTCGGGAAATGGGGCCCAGGTGGTTGTAGGGTGGGGACGTACGGCACAGTTATCAAATTACAGTTAATTTAATCACAGTCCAGCCCCCACACAACTGTTAAAATGTATAAATATAAAAACTTAAATGTTCTCAAACCAGAAGTAGACTGACCGAAGGCACGGATGAGCTCTCTCTGCACAGCCCAGGTGACGGTCTTTATAAGAGAGGCAGACGTGAGGCAAGCGAACAGCATGTTATACAGGAACACCATGTAGAAGTTCCCCAGCCAGTTATAGCGACCAAAGTCTCCCAGTAAATCGAAGCTGGTGATTCCTAAGACAAAGGAAGTGAAGCAGCACAAAATGTTGCACTGTAAATGAGCTGCTCCAGATGACCCTAAGCTGCAGTCAGTCATGCATTCATGACGTGCATCTGCACTCTTGTGGGCGCTCTTAGAACTGCAAGTCAACCCGTTATTCAGCAGCTCTTCAGGTTTCATTAGACAGGAAAAAAATAGATCTAAATTTAGTGGAACTGTAAACAATATCTTCCACGAACTAGTATGTTTTTGCTGTTGGTGAAATTTTTACAAAAGTCAGAAAATAGAGCACTTTCATGTTTTCTAATATCCTCAAGTGCTGGTATTAACTTTTGGTTCAGCTGCATCAGAGCCAGTGACTCAGAAAATCAACAATTTGATAAAAATAATAATACATAAAAACGTCTGGGTTAGTGACCACTTTGGACCCCTTTTAAAATAAAAAAGATCAAGTTAAACTCTGTCTGCACTGCTGAGAATGTTGAATTTATTTATGGACCACCACTTCAGCAGTATGACTGGCATGCAGGTACGATAACCAGCTTAAACAGGGCCAGCAGCAACCACTGAACCTTCAAAATAATGTTAGCAGCGTAATCTCTTCAGTGGACTAAAAGTTATATCACATATCAAGCTGCATAATCTAAAGTCAAGCTTCTTTTGTACACTATTTTTACCTACTGTCTACCTACTAATAATAAAAAAGTCTAATAAAGAAAAAAGTTACAGTTGGCATTTGGTTTGTGTCCTTACCAAGTGTGCGTGAAAAGACTGGCAGTGCAGAGCTCAGGATGAGTAAAGAAACACAGTTTGCAATGATCTGAAAGAAACACATGGTTAGAGGCAGATATCTCAAGAACACTTCCAGTTTTAGCTGCATTAAGTCAGCAGACTGGGACGTACCTGTGTGAGGTTGGTGTCTTTTACACGAGGCAGGAGGCCACAGAACAGAGACGAGCTGTAGAATCCCACAACAGAGGAAACCATCAAGTAGCTGAAGTCCATATTGAGAAAAAGAAGGACATGAAAAGGAACGCAGAACATGAACTATCTGGTAATTAGACTAGAAAGTGCTTTTAATGTGAGAACTCCAATAAGGGGTAGTATGTGAGCAACAGAAACGGTGTATTGTTCCTGAAAAACTTGTGAGACTTGAGACATGTTGCTGGCCTGCACTTTAAAGGATACAGAATGAGGACCACTTGAACTGCAGCACCCAGTGAGCCAAACATGGAGAAAGAGGCCATCCCCAGGTGGGGGTCCTACAACACGAGAACACCAATGATAAGTGCTCATCGATTACTGGCTGCTGCTCAACATGAAACGTTTAAACTCTTGTTTAAAATCAGATCCTTACCTCCATTCCTCTGGGCATCGCCGTCTCATCTAGCAGCAGCTCCAACACGTTGAAACACACCATCAGTACACACATCACCTGAAGACACAAGCAGCCAATACTTTAAAGAAAAATAGGTTCCTAAACGAAAAATTAAAAGCAGACCTTACGAACGTGGTCATTATGTACCGTCAGCGCAAGAAGCCCGAGCATTGCCAGTGGATAGCCCAGGTTTCGCTGCCACGGAGACGCTTTTCTACGCATTTCTTTGGGGGAAACGAGAAAGAAAAGCAACAACAGATGAGCGTGCAGCAACGAGTGATTGTCTGCAGAAAGACGGCTGCCTCAGTCCATCTTACCCAGAGCGACGCGTTTGCTCCGGACCGTTTCGTGCTCCTTTCTCATAGCCTCCATGTTCAGTTTGACCCAACATGACGTGCTGGTACCTTCAATCAAACAGATGGAAAGTCCTTAAAGCTTACAATTAGGTCATAAAAATGACAAGAGGAGCATAAACGTAACGCATACTCACAGTTGAGTTTCCTGTAGAGTGAGTCTTCCTCAAACACAGTGCAGCTGAGTGTATCTTCTACATCTTCCAGCAGCTGAACAAAACAACAACATACAACTCATTGTATAAATACGGTCATGTTCTCTTAGCTGAACACGCATTTACAAACTTGCATTGATTTAAATTATATAAATGGATTCTGAAGATGGCACAGACCAAAAGCCAAGCTGTATTGAAATACAACTTCAGAGATAAGCTACGACTTGGTGCATGTTAGTCCTTTAATTCTGGACTTCCAGCCTGTGACTTACCCTCGGTTTGACCAGCAGGCTGCCTGTAACACTGAACATTCGTGACAACCCAAAGGGGGTGCACACTGAAGAGAGAAAAGACAAGTCAGTGTGTCAGAGTCAGACAGAAACACAACTCTACTGATCATTACAGAGATGTACTAACGCAAAAGCAGCAGTGCTCCGAACAGTGAGATGCCCGAGTACAGGTACGGAAGGTAATACTCCCACAGGTCTGCAGGTCAAAGAAAGAGAATCAAAGCAAAAGTTAGGGGGAAAAAAAATAGTATTTGGTTATTCCATAAAGAATCTACAGATGTGGTGAAAGTGACTCACCGTAGAGGCTCTTTCGAGCTACGTTGTCATGGAGGAGGGCTGAAGCCACCCACACAATGCCCAACACGAGCAGAGCTAACAGCAGCAGCAGCACAACTGCTTCATACACTCGTGCCATTACGCCCTACACGAAAACAAAAAGGTAACCAGATTCAGCACAGCTGTCACCTTGTCATTGCATCTTTGAATGGCTTTTAAATCTGAAAGTCCATAAGAAACCAGTACCTTTTTAGATCCTGCAAATCCCTCAGACTCAGTGAAAAAATAGGCAAACGGCATAAGGAAGACCAGGGACAAATTGGAGAATAGAAAAACTAGATTCCACAAACCTGAAGAAAAAGAGAGACATTTCATTATTTTTGATTAACCTATTCAGAATCACCATAAAGTATTCTGGCAGTACCAATACTACCCACTGTGAGGCATAACACAGACAGACTGTGGCTTCAAGAATAACTACAGTCATAAGAACGGACTGAAAACACGATTGTGCAACAATACAAAAGCATTTACATAAAATCCGTAACATGCCTGATTTCATTCTAGTTTCACAATAAAAACCCTCAGCATCCTGAACCCAAATAGTTTTATTTGCATCAGAAATCTTTTACAATCAGCAACAGAGGCACTTTATTTTAAAAGCTCAGCTGTGCCCCTGTAAGGTCAGAGCTGTTCCGTCCATAATAATTATCTGTTTGGATGCAGGCCAGTGAACTATTGATGTGGAGTTCATCATCCATCCTGTGTTGGGTTTTTTTTTCCAACAGTATGACTTTTATCTAGTTGGAGCGGTTAGCTAATTAACAAAATAAATAAATAAAACATACCATGGATCAGAGACCCATTGAGCCACTGCATGTAGTAACTGTGTGGGAAGGTGAGCAGAACCTCGTTGGACAGAATAGAGATGGGGAGAAGCAGTACAGCACACACTGCAACAGCTAGGGTGAAGGTACACAACCACAGCCTAGAAAAGCAAAAACAAAAATAAATAAACCTGTTGGTAGGATTTCGTCAGTCTAATCAGCCTCAGTAAAAAGCTATGAACATGAATGCCAGCGTGAAGGGACAAAGTACGGAGTGACGGTAAGGTCAAAAGAGCACACAGACCGGGCAGTAAATCCACAGGAAAAAGAAATGAACTCTGGTCATTACATGTGTCACGTTGACTAGTATCTGTGAAATCATTCAGCTTAGTCACAACGAATGCTGCTCGCTGCTTATTTAAGATTTTCACTTACGCAATTTTATTGACGGTGGCATCTTCAAGATCATCTGAATGAAAACAAGAAAAACAAATGAGACAAAACAGAACATGTTTTATTTTTAATAAAAAGTTTTAAATGCGTGTACATGTACTGTACGCACATGCTGAACAGAGCTAAAGGCTCCTTGAGCTCACAAAGGGGCGTGAGTGTGTGTGCGTGTGTGTGGTGGTGGTGGTGGTGGTGGGGCACGGACAAACATACCAGGAACATTTTGTTCATGCAGGATTAAGATTCCAGTTCAGTCAAATACACACAAAAAAGACTGGAGATAAAAAAGACTGGAGATACAAAGAACCGGTCAATACCATGCAGTGACCTAAAAGATTTGAAGAAAAAACGTCTATAAAGTGCTAATCCTAGATAAGAATGTGATACTGTAACATCTTTCTCTGCAGGTGTTCTCACAGCTGGGTAATTACACAGTAACGCCTCAGGAGGACAAACCAGTTCTTGGTAACTGACAAGTCACAAATAACGCCGTGCAGAGGAATTGCACAACTGTCATTTTGCTGCAGGGCAGAACAGCACTCCTGCTTGCTGATGCACAGATTTCAACAAATGTGAGTTTATACTTGGTGTGATTCCCCCCCCCCCAAAAAAAAAACACATAATAAAAACAGGCTCCAGCCACAGCGGAGCAGAAAGATGACCATTTAAACATTCTACATCTGCTTCCAATAGAGTTAATAGGATCCAATCTGCACTAAGTCAGATCATTCACACAACAGGGATTTAAACTTGTTTTTAAGTTGAATTAAAACCAAGTGCACAATGTTTTGATTGTGGGCTGAAGTTCTAATATGTTTTTGAATACAGTTCCTGTTATGAAAAACAACAGTTACCAAATTATATAAATGTACTTTTACATGCGGGTGACACTGCTTAGTTCAGAGTAGTTCTGTGGAAAGGATACATAAATACCTCAGTTTGGAGACAGTATTGACTAGCCAACAGCTAGTTTGGAAACAGCCAAGACTAAAGTGAATTGCAGCCATTTTAAAACAAGTTAATTCTTAAAGTTTTGTAGCAGTTCACATGAATTATAAACTTTTCATTGCAAGAGTAAATGGCGATATCAGCTAGCTGTAGCACTTCCTGTGCTTGTTGCAATTGTTCCTGCACACCTCTTGTTTATTATTTTTCTTTTAGACGTTTCCTTCTTTAGGGGTCACCACAGCAAGCGAACTCTTATAAAAGATGTGGCATTTGTTTTACGCTAAATACTAGAGGTGTGCCGATCGATTGGTCACCGATCACAATCGGGCCGATTTTCGTGAAAAAGTGCATGATCGGTGATCGGCGATCATTGTCTCTTTTGCCGATACCGATCACGTGCTTCTCATACTTTGCAGCCTGCAGTGGCGCCCCATTTCCTTCACACTGCGCA
>JAVKLF010000152.1:11341305-11351353 GCA_034783495.1 Millerichthys robustus | reverse complement strand
TGTTACATATAAATAAAGAAAACTATTGGGTTTCTTGAACTCAGTGAAAGGGCTACAGTATGTACTACAGGTAAGATATTGGTTGTTTATATCATTTTCACAATATCCCATTTTTTAAAAATTTAAATCCTACTTTCAGTCATATGACTGATTTCAGATAAAGTTAAATGTTTACATAACTATTAAGGCAGAAACGGTGGACAGCACAAACAGGTGGGAAGAATTGTCTTTTTCCCGTTCCTGAGTTTCTCTGCAGACTCACTTCTCCCCAGAGAAAGTCATTTTGTCTGAGATGATCAGAGGGGTTCGTAGGAGGAGTGCCGCTGTGTCTCCAAGGGTGTGACAGCAGTATGTAAGTTGGAGCTGCTCCTGGGGCCAACAGCCCCCCGGGGCCCCCTGCAGGTCGGCTACAATAGCAACCCCAGGGTGGATGCCATAGCTGGGATTCCCACCCGTAACCGGGACACCTTCGCCCGGGGCACAGACACACTGGCAGCAGCCACACAATCAATTCATCAATCTCTGAAGAGAATGGAAACTGAAAAAAAAAAAAGGCAACAGCAGGCACTTCTAGTTTGGCCTCTGGACAGGACAGGACAGGACAAGGCCACCAGGACTGACACCAAAGTGGACACCATGAAGGCCAGAAGGTCAAACTTTGCAAACGACATGGAAGCATCACATCATTACTAAAATGAGTCACGTAAATTCAGAAATGAATACAGTTGAAACCTTTACAGCTCATTGAAACAATGCAGGTCTGTAGGTCTTTAGTATGTGATAAAGCAGATAAGTAAAATGTGAAAAGAAATGATTTGGTGTTTACAAAAATTTTACTGATACAGTGAGATTTGTTGATATCCTTGAAGAGATAATCCTTTTTGCATTATGGTCATGTTTCAAACTAAGTGTTTGACCGCAGTTAGTATCACGAAAGCTTTCAAGCTTTTTATCGACCGTCCAACCTAGTTAACAAACAGGCCACAGTGCAGTTTGGTATCTTTGTGTACACCACACTGAACATAGAGCAAAAAAAGCAAAGAACTACACAAGGAGCTCAGGTAATGGATTCAAGAACATCTCCAAGCACCTTCATGGTCCTCTGACCACAGCTGACAATGTTATCCCAGTATGGCCCTGCCCTAGTACCAGTATGATCGAATATTATCAGAGTATTAGGTTCATGGGATTGAAGCAAACCTCCCAGGATATGGACGTAAGAAGAATTGCTGATCAGACAGAAAATATAATTGGTAAAAAGAGTCCATTTGAGCTGAACACTAATAGCAACGTACATCACTTTCTAATTGCGCCATCAAATCATAATGAGCACCATGCAAGAAAACCTGGGAGGATCTGCAACTGACAGAAAAACACAAAAAGCCAGACAGGATTTTGTCAAAAGGCATGCTGACGAGCCTCAAAGACTCTGTGACTAATGAGATCAAACTGGAGCTTTTTGACTTGTCATATCACATCAATAAATTGATCCATATAATCTATATGTGTGTGTGAGCATTTACACTGACTGCTGTTTGTGTTACATCACAGCTGCCCAAAGGTTTTTGAGCCACAGTGTTGTGCAAAGTCTACTATCATTCGAATGATGGTAGCTGATTATTATGTTAAAGAAGGTTGGAAATTAGAGCACAAACGATGACGAGGAAAGAATAATGCAAAAATTGTTGCAGCAGCTATGAGATCAGGTGCCCAATTGTCAGACTCTGTCTCCTCCTGCTGGACAGATAACTGGTGAAATGATCCTAAACCAATGAAAAACTGCACATTTTTGTTACACTTGGAAGTCTTTTATGACTTTTTATATAACATGGTTTAAAAACATTTCGACAATAAAACTTGACACAAACTGGGAACAATTTCAGCCATCGTCCTTCTAATTTTCTTAATAGCTCATCCATCAGAAGCACTTACTGATATCCATCTATTAGTCACTATTAGTTCCCCCACATCTCACTCACAACTTCAGGAATTTTTAAAACCATTTTCCCCAAAATTAAGCATGTTCTTGTTTTGGGTTCAGAAGTCACTTGACAATCTGACAATGTGGCCCTTTGTGACTGGCTGCTCCATACGCATCAAAGAAGTGATTAACCAGTTGACGGGGCTGCGGGGGACAATACTGCTTTTTACAGGGAGAACAGTGAGACCACTCAGGCTGAGAGCACAACACTGTGTCTACGTGCAGCAGCTGGACCAAAATAACTGCACACAAAGAGGCAGACAGCATGCAGGCTGATCACACTGCTGAGCAACATGTTGTGCTGGAAGATGCCTTTCCCTGATTTTCATCAGCTCTGCCTTTTTCACGTCTGTGCTCCAGTGATTTGTAACTTTAATGACTAAGTCTTCATTAAATACAGTACAGTTTGGTTGCACATGTTTTGCTTTTGTAAATTGGAGGATTCAAGCTGCAGCTTGAAGGTGGAGGGGACAAAACGACGGACAGACCTCTGGTTGGTGAATAATTCTGGCTGTGGACCAATAAGATGCCTCTTTTGGGGCGGGAAATCCCCAGATTACAATTTCTGCACCATTTTCTCTCTTGCAATTGATTTGGTCGGTTGATGGAGCACAACAAGAAACAGCATTTCTTTGTCCTTTTGCCTCTATGATGTTTGACTTTTTATCTATTTTTTTCCTGTAATGATTGTCTTCAGAGCTGTTTGGAGGTTCTCTTTACTCGTGTGAAATGAGGAAATTTCTGTGAGCACCTTGGATGTCAGTATGGACCAGCTGAGAATCAGATTGGTTTGTGTGATTTTGTGGTTCAGGATCCAGACAGCATGGTCCCAAACACATGAAGGTTGGTTAATTTCTAGTTATTTTTATTACAAATCTTGTTTTTCAGTCATTTTTGCTACTTCATAAAAGCTCAACTTCATCTAGTGTTTATTCCTGATCGACTTATCCTTAACATGTGATATGTTAAAGTGATTTGGTTAAACAGAAGTGCAAGAGCTGTTTTTTTATTCAAAAGAATGCAAACCGATAATCCTCCTTTCATCAAGTCAGATCGAACATCCTGTTTTGGTCCTTGAAAGCTTTTTTATTCTTCAACAATATCTCATTCAGTTCTTTAATAGGTCAATAAAATTCTACTTACGTAAGTCAATGAAATGGAAACTTACAAAAAGCCACAGAGAACAAACACACTTGAGCTCTAAGTGCCCCATTAATGTCAGAATGTGACAATTACACAAAAAGTTCACAATAATCAGTGGTCACAAAGACCTTAATGGACAGTGAATAACCCCAGTAGAGGTCATATTACATTGAAAGTACGGTAAATGTCATTTAGAAACTTGCACTGGGTGGTCTTTTTATTGAAGCTTAAAAATGCAAAACTGATGTGAACGTCTTGCATCATCCTTCTCTGCTGCAGGTGCTCCACCTTTAACCAGTGCCGCAGGTTGTTGCTTCTCACTGGGAGCTGTGCACATCTCCCTCCGTTCACAACATTTCCGTTCCTCCACCAGATCGCTCTGCTAACGTATCGCATTCGCATTGCTCACACATGACCCATTGTCTTGTAGTATGATCTCAGCAACACTTTCCTCACAGACGTGCACGCACACAGAGGAGCTCTGTCTGTCGCCGCATCGTTCTACGCTCGTTGCGACACACTGTCCACATTTAGAGCTTTGTCACAATGAGGCACGTTGTCTGAGAGCAACCATTCCGACTCCATCCTTGGCCTCCTCTTTGTCACCCTTGAGCCTAAGCTTCTCTGTGCATCCTTGGGTTTGCTAGAAGTCTGTTGGCTTCAAATCAGACTATGCAGGGAGCTGCACCAAGCTTATAAATAAATAAGATCAAAACAATACAACCCACAGTACTCAGTTTTGAAAGAAAGTTTTGTTTTGGGATACTCTTATAAAACCTTTTCTTCTTCCTCTTCTGTCCGTAGTGTGTCCTGGTACCCAGAATGGTCTGAGCTCCACTGGCTCTCAGGAGAATCAGTACAACCTGATTAAGGACCGGTATGACGGCTGTGAGATCATCATGGGAAACCTGGAGATCACTCAGATCGAGAGTAACTGGGACTTCTCCTTCCTCAAGGTAAACAGATTCCTTCTGCTTGTTCAGGATGATGGATCAGAGTACTGAAGACATCAACATTATTTTTTTTTCCAATAAAAATATGAATAAGGCTGCTGACATGAAGTTTACACCAGATGTGAATAACACAACAAACCCATCAATGAAGCTGCAAGTTGAATTTTCAGTTTGATTCAAGACTGGGCTGTTTGACCAACTTTATTTATTTTCCCTCAAAGCCAATGTAGTTTCCTTGGCTGCTTGTTTGGGATCCTTGAGGGGCTGAAACATCCACCCTTGTTTCATCTTCAGCGTCCTGGTAGATGGCAGCAGTTTGTTTTCCTGAGCAGTCTTCCATTTGTTCGTCTTCCAGTTGTACAAGTCTGCGAGTATGTGCCGAAAACCCCCACACCATGAAGTTCTCACCTCCACACTTCACTGTTGGTGTTTTGAGGGGGGATGTGCAGTGGCATCCATGCCAGATTATATTCTCTCAGTACTTTACTGGCTTGTTCTTTGAATGAGCTTCAACCATCTATTCTTCAGCAGTGGAGTCTTACACAGTGAGCATAGAAGCCAAGGTGGTTATTGTTTACAGGTGTGTCTGCTAATTACAGTTTTTTTCTGAAGAGTTTTTTGTTTTTACCCATCATGAGTAACTTCTTGGCTGAGAAGTATGAATATATATCCCATTCCAACACCCTGCTGGTTTGAATGCGCTCCATCTCACCTGTATGATACAAATAACATCACACTCCAGCAGGACACGGCAGATGTATTTAACCTAGTGTAAAGATGATCATTCCAGACATATATATTGCACAGAAACAGGTAGTGCGTTCCAAAATTTTCAACATGAATTTATAATTAATTTAATATAGTAGTCATTATTGTTTTTTGAGAAACATCTTTTGGGGGAGGTGAGGTTGTAGGCCTCTGTGTCGTGGCCTAAACATTTGTCTTTAATGGATTTTTAAATTTTCTTTACATTACTTTTACTTTTATACATTTAAGTAGTTTTAAGACCAGTACTTTTACACTTTTACATGAGCAAAAACTTTGAGTTGATACTTCAACTTCAACAGAAGTCTTTTTAAACCCTGGAATGTATACTTCTACTTGAGTAATGAATGTGAATACTTCTGACACCTTTAGAGGCAGAATATTAAATTCAGATGGTTTCTCTGTTTTCTGTGCTTTTTTTCCCGTCTTCTTCGATTTCTATTCCCTGTGACTTTTCACTTTATTACACACAATTTATGGATGTATTTGTTTTGTTTCATTGCATAACTTGGGTTGTTACCAACATGTGGTGTAAATTTTATGTCAATAGTCTCATTAGAAAATATCATTACTAAGAAAACATTGATGTGTTCAGCATTTATGTTCCCCCCACTATAAATCAGATCAAGTAAAGCCCCTTTTGGTTTTATGTCTTCTTCTCTTCAGACAATCAGAGAGGTGACTGGATATGTCCTCATCGCCATGAACCACTTCCAGGAGATTCCCTTGGGACAACTCCGGGTCATCAGAGGGAACAGCCTGTATGAACGACGCTTTGCACTCTCAGTTTTCTTCAATTACCCCAAGGATGGCTCCAATGGTCTTCAGCAGCTAGGGCTGGCAAATCTGACAGGTTAATGGAACGTAAACTATTACAAAAATGGAAACTGAAGTCCACGAAAAGATATTTTCTGATATTTGAGACTTTACCATTAATCACCCTATCCACACAAAAGCCTAACTTAACTGAATATTTGAACTAATAACAATATTAGTTTAAAAGACTGCACTCCCAGCTGTGTGTGGCCTGCTCTGAGTTTTTTACTTTCATCTTTTTCTTCATCTCAGAGATTCTGGATGGAGGAGTTCAGATTATTAATAACAAATTTCTGAGTTATGGCCCGTGGATTTTCTGGCAGGATATCGTACGAGACAACAGCGCGCCTATTGACATCCATCAGAACGGGGAGCGAGGTCTGCTTGTACAGTCCTACCTCACAACAATCTCTGAACTGTGTCTTTTCCTCTCTGGATGGTCTTGTCTTTCTGTTTCATACTCCCCTCTCTTTCAGGTCCATGCCACAAGTCTTGTGGCGATTACTGCTGGGGGCCGAATAAGGACCAGTGTCAGATCTGTGAGTGTCTGCAAGATGAAATAAAGGAAGACAGAGCAATGAATGCACGCAAAGACAAGCATAAACCTGCAACCTCTCTTCAACCTGTCCTCTCATATGGTTTCGTAGTGACTAAGATGGTGTGCGCTGCACAGTGTAATGGACGCTGCTTTGGGACGGGCCCCAGGGATTGCTGTCACACAGAATGTGCAGCAGGATGCAAGGGCCCTCTTGATGTGGACTGTTTTGTAAGTGCATTCTTGTTGCCTGTTTGCAAAAATAAAATAAATCAGAACATAACAAAATGGGAAACAATGAACCATCGCCCCACACAATATAGCCATCACAGCTTGATAGATTTTTTTAAGGAAATGGCAAAGATAGGGCAATGATGTCATTCCTTTACAGTACATACCATGCAATGATGCTATAAAGAACATAATAAGCAATAAGACATTTCTTGACTCTTTCTTCTTCTTCTTTTGGCTGCTTCCTCTTCAAGGGTCGCTACAGGCGAGTCATCTTCCTCCATCTCACTCTGTCCTCTGTCCACTATATCTAAGTCCTCTCTAAATGCATCCATATTTCTCCTCTCTGTCTTTTTCCTGGCAGCTTCATCTCTAACGACCTTCCACCAATCCACCCACTGTCTCACCTCTGCACATGTCTCAGTCTGACTTCTCTAACTTTACCTTCCAGGCGGTCACCCTGTGTTGTACCTCTACTGATCTCATTCCTATCTGTGAGTGACAAGGATGGATAAGTTCAGGAATGAGGTCATCAAAAGTACAGCACAGGATGAACAACTGGCAGGTAACAATAGAGAGGCTAGACTGTAATGGTTTAAAATTTTACAAGTGCGTTTTTGACACATAAGTTGTCTTTGATTTTAAACAAATACGTAATTTAATCTATGGGAATAACTTCACTGTATTTCCCATTTTTGTGTTCCGGTAAAGGCATGTCGCCACTTCAATGACTCTGGAGCCTGTGTGCCCCAGTGTCCCCAAACACTCATCTATAACAAGCAGACATTTCAAATGGAGACCAACCCAAACGCCAAGTACCAATATGGATCCATCTGCGTTTCTCAGTGTCCCAGTAAGTGACGTGTTTTTAGATGTTCAGAATTACTTCCAATAAAATTTTCAACTCCTAAACATCATATCGTCATTAAATAGCAATGTCCTGTGAAAGACTTGATTTAAAAAATGCATTTTTTAATTTGCCTTGGTGATGTTTTTGTTTGTTTTATTGTCTATAGCTCATTTTGTGGTGGATGGCAGCTCCTGCGTGAGCGTCTGTCCTCTGGACAAGATGGAGGTGGAACGAGAAGGGCAGAAGCGGTGTGAGCCCTGCAGTGGACTCTGCCCGAAAGGTTGACACAAACTCCAGTTTATTCTGAGATTACAGAATATCTGTCTGTAAACAAACATTATAATGGGTGTTGATCACCGCGGTAGTGTGTGAAGGAACCGGTGATGAACACAGACAGACTGTGGACTCCAGCAACATCGACAGCTTCATCAACTGCACAAAGATCCAAGGCAGCCTTCACTTCCTGGTCACAGGGATTCTTGGGTAATATGTCCAAATAAGATGGAGAATCTCCAAGCATAATGTCAGACCGTTTAATTGTTTCATTTTTTGTTTCTCACAGAGATGACTTTAAAAAAATCCCACCCCTCGATGCCAAAAGGTTAGACGTGTTCCGCACCTTGAGGGAAATAACAGGTTTGTATTTATACTGAAGCCGTTTCATGTTTTTAGCAATAACGCCACTCACACATTCAAGACACACTAGCTAATTTGAAATGTTTACGATGAGTATTTGTTTGTGAAATTTTCAGATATTCTAAACATCCAGTCATGGCCTAAAGAGCTAAATGACCTGTCGGTTTTTTCGAGCCTCACTACGATTCAAGGAAGGTCGCTCGACAAGTAAGTTTGATTTCAGCAAAGGTCAACTACTAACTAATCTGGTGGTCTGCAAAGAAGAATACTATGTGACAAAACTTCATGTTTGAACATCATGCAGGTTGTTGCAAATCAGTTCTGCACTTCCCGTCATTTTATTTCTTTCTTACATCAACTAATCTGTGTGGAAACTAAAATCTGCTAATGAATCCTTCCTGCATTTTTTCACAAGTTCTAACCTTTTTTCTCTCCCTGTGCTTCACAGCTGTGAGAAGGTATGAAGATTTGTGCGTCAGATACCTATTTTAACATCAAATCTAGACTATAAGACAATTAAATGGTAAATGTTTGAATGTTAACTTTGAATCGAAGCTTTGGTCTGAAATGTTGTTTTTGCCTCTTCCAATCCGCCAAACAACAAGGCGCTTCTCTCTGATGGTGATGCACATCCCGGCTCTGACCTCCCTCGGGTTACGATCGCTCCGGGAAATCAGCGATGGCAGTGTGTACATCAGTCAGAATGCCAACCTCTGTTACCACCACACTGTCAACTGGACCCAGCTGTTCAGAGGTCGCCGGGTTCAGGGCAACATCCTCGGCAGCAACAAGGAGTTGGTGGAGTGTGGTGAGTTTGGTTTTCTCTTTGCATTAACTATGAAACTTGGGAACAGAAAACAAGCCACTGATGCGCTCCTGTGGTTTGGTTTTTTTTTTTCATTACAGTTGCAGAAGGACATGTGTGTGATCCGCTGTGCTCTGACTCAGGTTGCTGGGGTCCCGGACCCGACCAGTGTCTCTCCTGCAGGAACTACAGCCGTGACGGCACATGTGTGGACAGCTGTAATTTTGTATCTGGGTCAGTAGCGAAGCTCTTGGGTCTGATATTGGGTTTTCCCTTTTATGTAGTTTCCTGAATTTTGTGCTTGCAGAGCTCCGAGGGAATTTGCGAGGTCTGATGGAAAGTGTGTTGCTTGTCATCCAGAATGCAAGCCTCAAAGAAGACAAGTCAGCTGCACAGGACCGGTAATCATTTGATTTTTTAACACAACAAATACGTCCTCTATAGTTTGTTCTAATAAGATTCTGTTTGATTTTGGCTCTTCTTCTGTTTGTATGAATTCTGCCATCAAAAGTCAAGCTTTTAAATGTTGATAACTTTGACATTATTTTGAACCTTGATTTTAAGTTTGCCCCAATGTAATTATCGAAACATGTGTGTTTGAAAGAAAACAGACAATAGTGTAAAATGTATTTAAAAATTAATTACTTCATTCTGTTATGTGCTAATTAACAATTTTCTTACTAAAATGGTAGTGACTTTCTGTCATTCCTTGTCAAACTATCCAATTCCATCCCATCTTATTGTTTTTATTTCTCCCCCACGTTCTCCTGTGAGGGGGCAGATGAATGCAAAGCCTGCGCCAATCTTCAGGATGGCCCTTACTGCATGTCCTCCTGTCCCAGTGGAGTGAATGATGGACAGAAAGGGATGATTTTCAAATATCCCAACAAGGAGGGTCACTGTGAACCATGTCATCACAACTGCACCCAGGGGTGAGCCCCAGCTTAAAGTGTACCCCCGTGTATTTCTAAATGCGTGTCAAAGTGGCCCAATTATTGAACAGAAGAATGTTTAAGATTCACTCGTATGTGTTTCAGATGCTCAGGCCCAGGATTAAATGACTGTTTGGAGGCAGCGAGGATGGCAGTCAGCAGGTGACTGTTTCCCCCTGCTGGTGAAAAAAAATGCAACTTTGAAGTGACATTTTCTCCTTAAAGTGCGAGTCATGTTAGCTTTAACTCTTCACCAATTTAAAGACAAAATAGCTCATTTTCAAATTCATGATGTTGTTTTGTAGTTTATTGTTGAAGCACGTTTTTCTCAGTGGCGGGCCGTGCATTTAACATCTAGGCCTTCAGTAGTGCTCCGTCTAAATCAAGCCAACCCTCAATAA
>JAVKLF010000152.1:11310135-11324609 GCA_034783495.1 Millerichthys robustus | reverse complement strand
CTCTCTCTCTCTCTCTCTCTCTCTCTCTCTCGCTCTCTCTCTCTCTCTCTCTCTCTCTCTCTCTCTCTCTCTCTCTCACTCTCTCACTCTCTCTGTCTCTCTCTCTCCTAAAGGCGGAATAGTCCATCAGAATCGGATCAGAGTTCTCCGCCGAGCTGAACTAACGGGGACGGAGCGTCGCTGAGATGGAACCGGGCTATAATTTCTCCCTCCCTCTTTGCTTTCTGGGATAAAGATTTTAAAAAAAAAACAAAAAAACGCTGTTCTTCTTTGCGCTCGTGCCACTCTGTCGCAGAGGCAGCTCGAGGTACAGTGAGGTGAGGATCCGGGGATGGCGAGCAGCAGCAGCAGCAGCAGGGGAGTCGCGGCCTCACGGAGCCCGCCGCCCGGGGAACGCGCGGTCGGCAAGCTGTGGGCTTTCGGAAAGTCCCTCGCCGCCGTCCTGCCCGTGTACCTGGCGGGATATTACGGCTTCAGCATCAGCCTGGTGCTGTTCGGGCTGATGCTCTACATGGGCTGGAAACACAGCCGCCTGGAGAAAGAGATGAAGCTGAAGTCTGCCATGTACCTGCTGGACAACGAGAAGGAATTCACCACAGAGACGGTCTTCAGAGCCAAAAGGGATTTACCTCCCTGGGTAAGACATGATGAAGCTTTGCCCGCAGGTGGGATCACCTGTGTGAGGCTGATCTCGTGCAGGTTTATTAAATCCTTGCAAGCATGGCATTCATTCGAGTTTTAAACCTCAACCAAAACTGACTCAGACTGCAGAACTGTTTTTAAAATGTTCTTTTGTTTAGCCCTTCTTGTCTCAACTGCTGCCACAATAAAGGGCTAGGATGAGGGCTTTTGGTAGAAATATGGAATGAAATGATATTTAGAGGAATTTAAGTTATTTTATCTTGGAGTTGTCGGTTTGCTTCTTGTTTAACTTCACTGAACTGCATTGACCTTATCTGGTTCCATGACTCATGAAACATCGCTCAGAGCAGAGCAGAGATGATGATCAGGACCACCATATCAGGGTACAGAGCAGGGGAGAGTAAGCTGTGTGCGTGTGCGTGTGCGTGTGCGTGTGTGTGTGTGTGTGTGTGTGAGTGAGAGAGAGAGAGAGAGAGAGAGAGAGAGAGAGAGGGAGTGGGTGGTATTGCGAGCAGAGGTGTATCTGCTGTGACAAATGTGGTTACTGGTTTCCTGAAAGTTTGTGAGGTTATTTCTCATCATTTTGATTTTAGTTTATAATGAAAATGAAGAGAAATAACCTCAAAATGCAAAAATGTGACTTTTTAATTCACGTTTTGAATGCAAAATGAAATAGACACGCGCTGATTGTTGGTCTTTTTAAAACAAAAGCACACTTATATCATTTCAAACCAACTGGTGCAGATTTAACCCTGCTTTGACCATTCAGAGCTCATTTCGGATCCTTTGTTCGTTCACAGGTCAATTTTCCCGAAGTGGAAAAAGTGGAGTGGCTGAATAAGGTAATTTTTGCACTTTCGTTTGCGCAGATGCATGGTTTTCACTTTGGCTTCAACACATTTGGACACGTTTTTAAAAAGAAAGGACTAGCTCTCCTTGAAGGAATGCACATCACCCGCCGCCTTTTATATCAGAGTGTGAGACTAAGATCCTCTGATGTATGAGGAAAGAATTATGACTGTTTGTCAAACCTTGAAAATATCGGCATGCACGATCTCATAAGCCAGATGCCATGCTCACAGGATGTGTGGTGAATGATTCTCAGCAGTAAGACTGACGGGGTGACGGCCATCTTGAATAGGACAGACTCTAAAAGTTAACCGGTTGTACAAGTACATTCAGAGATGACTTCCTGAAGGTTTCATTAAAATCTGTCTAAGGGTTCACAAGATATTTTGCTAACAGACAAGCGTAGTTGAGTCCCTCAGTTGGGTGTGGTGGCCATCTTGTATTGATTGACTCCAAAAGTGAATCAGTTGCAGAGGTACATCAAATGGTTTTTTTTCTTGATAGTTTCACAAAAATCCATCAAATGATTCATGAGATATTTTGCTAACAGACAGACTCATTCACCTTCACCTTTCAGCCTCTTGCAATAACAAGGCTTTCCTGATTCACCTGAGTAACTCCAACAAAAGGAGCACCCGAGCCTCCCGTTTAATGATAAAATAAAGTCTGCGTGAATAGACTCAGAGTGGGCTCCCTCCTCACTCCAGGAGATAACCTGCCGGTGTAATTAAGAGGCAGGGAGAGTGGCCCAGATCATATCGCAGCTTCTTCGTCTCTGCCAGTGCAGTAATTTCCCATCGAGTGTGGATATGAATACTAATAACACTGGGCCGCTCTTCTGGAGGGGAAACTGTAACACAGTCACCGACAGATGGGCAATTTTATGGACCGAAGTATGAAACTGAATCTCATTGAAACCTAAATATATTACAAACCTGAGCTGATGACATTATAATGGGAATTTTGATTCGGTGTTTATTACTCTTTTCCCGTTTCTAGGTTCTTCTGTATAATTTTTGGACTCTGTTTCATTTACAGAACAAATCATTTTATTTCAAATTACACTTCCATAATTCTTGGAGATTTCTTCAATATTTTCAAAATCAGCTTTTTTTTCCCTGAAATCTCCTGTTTTTGTTTTTTTATGCAAGCTATTTACTGTTGCTCTGCTTCTTTTAGCTTTTAGCTATCATTTTGCTAGTTTTACCTACCCATTTGCTACTTTTAGGTATTAGCTACTGTTTAGCTACATACTTTCAAGCTACCATTTTGCTACTTTTAGCCACAGCTTCACTCATTTCACCTACTTTAGCTTCAAGCAGTGTTTTCTATTTTAGCTACACTCCTGTTAACTTTAGCATGTATTTTCTACTATTAGCATGGTTTTTGCTCATTTTAATTACTGTTTTGCTTCTAGTTGAAAGTTTATAGCTAGCTTATTTCAGCCGTTGTTCTGCTTTTTTCAACTTTAGCAGCTCAGTTTCAGCTTCTTCTTCAGATTTCAGCTGAGTCAACCAGCACTCACTGTTCACACTGCTTTTCTCTCCCTAGTTATTCGATAGCTGTTTTTTGGTTTACAAAGATCTTCCTAATGAATCTGCTGCGTGTTATAGGTCCTGCAGCAGGCTTGGCCTTTTGTCGGCCAGTATCTGGAGAAGCTGCTGGTGGAAACCGTCGCTCCGGCCATCCGAGCTTCCAGCATTCACCTGCAGACTCTCAGCTTCACTAAGGTCAACCTGGGAGAAAAGGTACGTGGAAGGGAATGCCACGCCTGCTGCAGCAGTTCCACGAGCCTCTCAACTCCGTCACACTGCTAAGAAACGCAGGCACACCAATAATAACTGTCTTATTTGGTTTGTGTAAAAGCAGCTGTTTGTGTTCACAGGCTGTGAAGCTGGTTGGCATAAAGGCTCACACAGAACAGGATAAGAGACAAGTCATGTTGGATTTGTACCTGAGGTAACACACCACAACTTTTATCAACCCACCCTTGTCACCCACGGCTGCATTTTCTTCTTAAAGGTTGAAGTGTTGCTGAAACTTAGACGTACCTTCCTTAGTAACAGAACGCCTCTGTGTACTAAAACACAAAGAAAACAACTCAAGCTGCTTCCCTTGGGTAAACATTTGTCTTTAGCTTTACCCCTCGTCCTCCGTTACAGCTACGCTGGTGATGTCGAGATCAATGTCGAAATTAAGAAGTATTTTTGCAAGGCTGGAGTAAAAGGAGTCCAGGTACGGCAAGAATTATTGGCACAACCTGGTGATGTTTGTTGTGAGCCTGATGTAGCGTCATCTTTGTCTGCGCAGCTCCACGGAAAGCTGCGGGTGATCCTTGAGCCGCTGATTGGAGATGTGCCGCTGGTCGGAGCTGTTACGATGTTCTTCATCCGGAGGCCTGTGAGTGTTTTTATTTATTCTCCCTGCAAAAATAAAATAAAATGCACATGTAAGGACTACCTTTTTGTTAACTTTCCTCAACCTTTTTTGTGTGTTCTTTTAAAGAAACTTGACATTAACTGGACTGGACTCACCAATCTGTTGGATATTCCTGGTTTGAAGTGAGTTTTTATGATTTGGTTGGCTTCTGTTTCCGCTCATCTGAGTAGTAGATCTATTCGTGTCAGAGATTTTCCAGATTTAGTCTGAGACAGACAACAGAGTGTCAGTGGTCACATGCTTAATGAACAGGATGCATTGTTTCTGTTCTTGTCAACCAGCTTAAAAACGGGCACAAAATAAACTCATCATGTTAATAAATATATGCTTCAATTCATGTTGTTAATGCCTGAACCTGCAGTAGTCCTCAAAGATGCTCCCTGCGTTCCTTTGCAGTGCCATGTCGGACACCATGATAATGGATGCGATAGCGTCCCACTTGGTGCTCCCGAACCGCCTCACCATCCCCCTGGTTGCCGACCTGCTCGTGGCGCAGCTTCGCTCACCTCTCCCAAGGGTGACTATCTCAATAATCGATGTCCTGCTGGAAAAACGTGGACTCCCTACTGACTGAATCTGATCACTACGGTACATTTTAAATGCAAATTTGGCTCCTATTTTCTTTCTGCGTGCACGGTTTCTTGTTAGGGGGTTGTTCGAATTCACCTGCTGGAGGCTGAGAACCTGACGGCCAAGGATACGGTCATCAAGGGCCTAATCGACGGGAAGTCGGACCCGTACGCCGTGCTGCGCGTGGGGACACAGATCTTCACTTCTCATCACGTGGACAGTAACCTGAACCCACAGTGGAGAGAGATCTACGAGGTGAGGAGCCTGAGGTGGGGGCGGGCGCAGATACCTGAGGACAAGCTAAAAGAGATTCATGCAGGTTTGACGTTGATGTTCTTGCTTTGTGGGGACTGTTTTTCAGGTCTCTGGTTGTAAACATGTCACTGCTGCTGCAAAGACAAATGTTTTTGTGACAACTTTACCAGATCTGCTCACAGGAAGCGTCAGTTCCTTAGATAACCAACCAAAACACATTTGTCATTTCCTCCCGATAATAAAATTTTTCATCTGAGCACTAAATTAAGAATAAAGAAGAATTTTCTGTCAACGTGCTGCAGAAGCTAGAACTGAAAGTTAAAACGAGCAGAATCTTATCTGAAAGGGGTAAAACTAATTTAAACTGAAATCCGAAAATATGTAGCAAAGTAAAAGTAGCAACACAGCAGCTAAGTGACAGCTAAATTGTCATTAAAAAATAAAGAAAATAAAGGAAATGGGGCTAAATTGTGCACACAAGAGCATCGTTTTTATCGTTGTGAATTTGTTGCATGCCCTTTTGCTTTTATGCCATTTGTGGCTTTATTTAGTGTATATTTGTTGTTGTGTGTGTGTTTGTGTGTGTGTATTTTGTTCATTTGTGTGTATGTGTCAGGTGATTGTCCATGAAGTACCTGGTCAGGAGTTGGAGGTGGAAGTGTTTGACAAAGACCCAGACCAGGATGACTTCCTGGGCAGGTAGCTCACTCATTCTCATTCCTTTTTTCTTCTCGCCTCATATCCACATCCTCTTTTAAACATTTTGGATCATGCTTGTGTTGAAAATGAAACTGATCCCTTTGTTCTTATTATTTTTAATTCTGTTTGCTGTTTTATGTCTGCCTTTTAGGGTCAAAGTTGATCTTGATATTGTGAAGAAGGCCAGAATTGTGGATGATGTGAGTAAAGATGATTTGGATGTTTTGAACTGAAATCTACCTTGTAAAATATTTAAATGGTTTTTTTTGCTTAGATCAATTGCTACATTATTTCCCACGGAAAACTATTTGAGTAATCATATTAGCATGTGATACTGGAGACACCATGTGCATCCTTGTGATCTCTGTTGTCCTGCAACCCTTGAAGGCCAAAGGAAGCAGCCAATAAGAGAAAAGAATGCGTGTTTAATGAGCTGTCTCCCTTTTCCTTTTTTAAAATTTTTGGCACACAGTGGTTCAGTCTGAGGGACGTCCCATCTGGCAGCGTCCACCTGCGGCTGGAGTGGCTCTCTCTGCTGTCCTCTGCTGACAGACTGAGTGAAGTGAGGCATTTTACTCTCGCACACTTTTTGTGCTCGCTTGTTTTTTTGTTGTTGTAACATCCATTGCTAAGTTTCAATGCTACAGTATATGTTTAAACCGACTTAATGAAGAAAACAAGAATCTTAATATTAAAACATGCTGGTTATATAGAGACCTTTTTCCTCACACGTTCCTCTCTTTGTTCTGTTACCAGGTGATTCAAAGGAACCAGAATTTGACCGCAAAGACAGCTGATCCTCCGTCTGCTGCGATCCTTGCCATCTATCTTGACCAAGCCTATGAGCTGCCTGTAGGAGCGTCACTGACAAATTCACGTGGTGTGCATTGAACCGTTCTCTTTTACTCACACAGGTGTGTTTTAAAATGTTCCAGATGAGGAAAGGGAACAAGGACCCAAGTCCAGTGGTGCAGATTTCAATTCAAGATACAACAAAAGAAAGCAAGGTAAAAAGTTCTAATTAGACATGAATTGATTGTAGTTTATTTTGGTAAACCTCCCTGTTTATATTTGTACATATATTTAAAGTGAGCAGCACTTATATTGGGGGTTTATTTTAGTGCTGAATGTGCTGATCGATGGTTTATCTGAACTAGCTGAACATTTTCTGATTCTTGATGCCGTTCCTGATGCTTCACACCAAACGTTGATCTTATTGATTGCTCCGGTGTTCCCTTTACAGACTTGTTATGGGACCACCAGCCCCGTGTGGGAGGATGCTTTCACCTTCTTTATTCAAGATCCTCGCAAACAAGATATTGACATTCAGGTAAATCACCACAGCTGAACTCAGCTGAGCAGATGACATCACAATAACTGAGTGGTTCCTTCTATAAACTGCAGTGTTTTGGTTTGTATATGTCGTCATTACTCACTGTTGTTGTGTTTTTCTCTGTTAATGTGCTTTGATCAGGTGAAGGATGACGATCGCTCCTTTTCTTTGGGCAGTCTGACGATCCCTCTGAGCCGTCTTCTGGAGTCCTCTGACCTCACCTTGGACCAGTGGTTCCTGCTGGAGAATTCGAGTCCAGCTAGCCGCATCTACATCAAAATTGTGCTCAGGGTTCGTGTTTGGTGCCCAGACCTCAGTTCTCTGTCTGCACACGTGGGAAGAGTCGTGTGTTAATGTTTCGTTCCTGATAGATTTTGTGGCTAAGCGACGACACCACTCCCACGACTCCGTCTCCTCGCCCGTCATCCTCAGGGTCCGGGATGAGTCAGGGAGAAATCCCAGACGACCTGAGCCCCGTGGGGACCGGCGGGCTCACCGCACCTCAGCCAACCCGACCACAGCACACCACACCTGATCCAGAGTTTGCAACTGAAGTAAGTGAACACTTTCGCTTCGTCCAGGCAGCAGGGGCAGGCGTCTCTTTCATCCCCCCGACTGGGGTAACGTTTCCCTGACCTCGCTCTGCACGCAGGGAGTGTTACGGATCCATCTGGTGGAGGCCCAGAACCTGATCGCCAAAGACAACTTCATGGGGGGCATGGTGAAAGGGAAGAGCGACCCCTATGTGAAGATCCGTGTTGCGGGGATAACTTTCCGCAGCCACACCATCAAAGAAAACCTCAACCCTGTCTGGAATGAACTGTTTGAGGTACGATTAGATCGTTTCTTTCTGCTCAAATACTGAATGAAATACTGATGAAATGATGATTTTGAAATGATGATATTTCTTGCATTTAGGTGATTTTGACCCAGCTTCCAGGTCAAGAGATTCAGTTCGAGCTGTTTGACAAAGACATTGATCAAGACGACTTTCTTGGAAGGTACGTTTCCTCTCTACAAGTGAAACCGAGTGGTTTTATTTGTCGCCTGCCACCTTTAAATGTCGACGAATATATGGAATACGGTGCATCTGTGTGTTTGTGTCTGTTAGCAAAATATCTTCTGAACCAGCAAACAACTTTTTATGGAACTCTCAGACATTGAATATACATCTACAACTGATCACCTTCTGGAGTAAATCCAAACCAAGATGGCTGCCACAGCTAATCAATATTTTCAAACACAAAAAAAATAGCTATAACTTTTTCACTTTTACAGATACTGAGCTACAATTTGGCATGGTAGTAGCTGAGACTCGTCCCCAACACATACTCTGAGTACTAACAAATTCCAAGATCTTTGTTAAAATAATGCCATGCAAGGTGGCGGGCAATATGCATTCTTTCAATGAACTCTTCTTTCTTTTGTGACTGTAGAGACGTGTCACTGAAAATACGGACCAAATGTTCATAAAGTCCTGTCTTTGCAGATTCAAGCTTAACCTGAGAGACATCATCAGTGCACAGTTCATTGATACGGTGCGTGAAATGTATAGATTCAATGAAATGAATGATTGAATAGAATAAATTTACAATATATGTATCCATACAGCTGTATGGATCATCTGAAGAATTCCTGTGCCCTTCTTGTTTCAGTGGTACACCTTAAATGACGTCAAATCTGGTCGAGTTCACTTGGTGTTAGAGTGGCTGCCCAGAGTCTCCGAACTACTCAGACTGGAGCAGGTCAGATTTGAAACCTCCTACGTTTTTTTGCATGTTTTGGTTAATGATACATAATGCACTGTTTTTATAATGCACTTGTTGCGTAACCAACCTAAATGACGCAAAAGACGATGGGAGTTGCAATAAAGCATATTTTAATGTCGTCCGCAGGTCCTGCAGTACCAGTCCCAGCAGTCGTACCAGAACAAAGTGGTGCCGTCAGCAGCAGTTCTGTTTGTGTACGTGGAACGGGCCCACGGCCTGCCGGTGAGAAAAACCTGTTGGAGTCTGCCAGTACGGTTAATCACTTTGGAAATAGTTTTGTTTTTGTAATCAGATTTTGTTGACTTTGTGTCTTCAGTTGAAGAAAAATGGAAAGGAGCCAAAGGCCGGAGCTGAAATTCTTCTTAAGAGTGTTTCTTACAAAACCAAGGTAGGATCATGAACGTGTCCTGATGAAACAACCAAACTGGAAACGTTTAAAAAAAAACAATTTTTATTGAATTTTCTTTCAAAAAGATTTGTGAGCGATCCACATCTCCTCGATGGGATGAAGCCTTTCACTTCCTGGTTCGTGACCCCAGAGATGAAACGCTCACAGTCAAGGTGAGAGGAGACGTTTATCCAACTGTAAAACAGATAAAGAAATAAAAAAATGTGTTTATCTATGAATGATTATGTTTGTTTTCACTCAGCTCTCCCACAGCTGGGGTCAGGCCCTCGGGTCCTTGACTCTCCCTCTGAGGGAGGTGTTGACTGAGCCGGACTTGGTTCTGGATCGCTGGCTCAGCCTGGATGGAGCCCTGCCGGAGGCGCAGATACTCCTGAAGGTCGCACTCAAGGTAGTGAAGACATGCAGACCTTTTCTGCTGTGTGTCGAAAGAACAAAACGTCCTCCTGTCAGTGCAGCTTTAGCATTTTTTTCTATTTAATTTTAAATGTTGAACATGAAAAACTTTTTATCACCCAGCATCATGAAAGTAGGACAATCATCTAATGACCTGTGAGTGTGTGTGTATGTGAGAGAGAATTTGTCTGTTAGCAAAATATCTCATGAACCACTGAATGGATTTAAGAGAAACTTTCAGAAAGGAATCATTAGATATACATCTTCAACTCATTAAATTCTAAAGTCACTCCAATTTAAGATGGTCACCACAGCTAATTGATCTTATTAAACACAAAAACGGTTGTAACTCAGTCAGTTTTGCATATCTTGAGCTACAATTTGGTGCGGTAGTAGCTGAGATATGTCCCAACACATATTTTGGTTGCTAACAGATTACACAAAGACCTTTCCTTTAAACATTAGCATGCAAACTAGCATTCCTTCAAACAGTGCTAGTTTCACTTTTGAAAATGACTAACTGAAAAATTAGTGACTTAACATTTGATGGCAGCAACTCAGTTGAAAAAAGTAGCTACAAGTCAGCAAACTGAAAACCCCAAAATCTGAACAACTATTGAAGTTACTGGTAATATGCAATTAGAGCATTCCAGAAAAAAAAAAATTTAGAAGTAAAGATAATGAAGATGGTCACAAATCTTCAGAGCCGTTTCATAAGAAATGTGTAGAATTTACAGTCTGATCTTTATGTGGCAGATCTTGGACACTCAGTTAGCAGTGTGCCGCGGCGGAGCGGGTGGGGATGCTGCTGTGGATGAAGTCGTCCCCAAGTGGGATCCCTCCCATCTCGACCTGAAACACAGAAGTGGATTCTCCATGTGAGTCAAACACTCAGATTGCAGTTGTTTCTCTTCGTGTGTGTGATGATACAAAGCAAACGTGTGTTTTCAGGGTGGGTGAGAACTCAAACTCAGCCGGCCAGGTGAAGCTCACCATCGGCTACTCCTCAGAGGAAAACAGACTTTTCATCACCGTCCACTCCTGCAGGTCTCTATATGCAGTTTACCTTTTATTTTAATCAGGCTTTTGTCTCAGAAATGAGGTTACCATCATAGGCTGTGGTCCCTGTACCTCCACAGAGCCTTGGCAGCCTGCTCCAAGGACAGCGCTGACCCGTATGTTTCTTTCATCCTGCTGCCGGACAAAAAGGCCACCACCAAGAGACGAACCGCCACCAAGAAGAGAGACCTCAACCCTGAGTTTAACGAGAGGTAAGGCGAACAGTAATGGTAAGGTTGGAAGGATTTTACTCTCATTTTTGTTTTTTTTGTTTTTTTGTCTTTTTCTGCAGGTTTGACTTTGAGTTTTCTTTGGAGGAGGCTGTGCAGAAAAAACTGGACCTGTCTGTGAAGCACAGTGTCTCCTTCATGAGCAGAGAGAAGGAGCTAATTGGAAAGGTGAAGTTTATTTATCACGGCTGGCTGCTCTTCCTGCTTTTATCCCTGAGATTATAATCTGACTTGTTTGCTTTTCCTTCTTGTCATTAGATGCAACTGGATCTGGACCAAATTGACCTCAAGAGTGGTGTCGCAAAATGGTAAGAACTTAAAAAAAATCACTAAAACTTTTAGGTTTTGATTTAAATTTTGAATTAAAACATAAATGTATTTTTTTCCAGGTATGATTTAGTAGCAGAAAGCAGCTAGAAGAACTGAATCTTCGGTACTAACGTAAACATTGTGTTGCTTCTGTGATTCCTGCAGTTGTATTTTCAGCTTTATTCACAAAAATCCCTCGCTGAAGAAAAAAAACACATTTCTCCTCCACAAAAAACACAAACCATCAGTATGAAAAAAGTAAGGAGAAAAAAAGAAATTTTCATGTAGCTCAGTATTCATAAAGCTGTGCCAGTCTACCCTGTTTTGGACGGGGGTTTTAGCTGCTTAGATATTTGAGAAATATGCAACTGTGTTGCATTATAAAAACCAAGATTCTATATGTTTTAAAGCATGTAAATGTCTTCTATAAATTATATTTAAAAAATGGCCTCAATGCTGTGGAAAAATCCTAAAATTACTTGTAATTCATAGATTTCAACCTCCAAGACATCTGAATTTATTTAATTTTATATTTTAGAGTCTTTATGATTCCCAGTCTTTACATGTTTATATCATTGCCTTAAGTATTACAAAACTGTGCACAATTTTTCAGTGTTTCTGAAATACTCTTCAGATGAAGTATTTTTACGTATGTTTTGAATGTTACTTCCATAAATCAAAGTATTGCAGATTTATAAACTCATATTTAAAGCAACTGAATGATACTGTAAACAGAGTAAATCACAGTGCTTTACTGGAGACAAAACGTTGCTGCTATTCGAGCGATGGATGCTTCTTTGTTTTTTGAAGTGTTTGTGGTGCTGGTGCGTTCCGCAATGTCTGTGTTTTCAAACCAAAGCAGTAATGACCTCACGAAGGCCATGCTGGGAATAAATTATTGTACTTTTTCAGGGGTAAAGAATTGCACTTTGGCACAGTGGTTCTGACCCTTAAAATACCAGAGGCAAAGATTTGTGAGGCTAAATAGCACTGAATGATGTGCACAAACTCTGCTTAATCAGTGTATAATGACTCCACAAACAGCCTCATCGGTCATTGTAGCATTTTATGGATTTACCATTACTGTTTCTATCTCCTGTAACAACTATAGTGACAATTATTACCAGCAATAACTTTTAAAATTGAATTTGTTTTCTGGAAAACATTCCTTAAGACCCCTAGTTAATGTTTCACGATGACCCACTGTGAGGTCCAGACCCCAACTTTATGAAGCCCTGCTTTGACATCCTTTCAACATATCATTGTGTATCTGCTGAAGTTGTTCAATAAAGTTTGCACTCGTGAACTAAACACGTATTGTAATTTATTTCTTAGATCCAATGCTTTCATTTCTTTTCTTTTTATGTCAAGTTTTAGGTTGAAATCTGTACAGTTGACTGAGTTATAGTCATTTTTGTGTTGTCTAATGTTGGTGAGCGGTGGTGGCCATCTTGAACAGGTTTGACTCCAAAGGTTATTCAGTTGTAGAATTTCATTTTCCTTAAATAAATCACTGAAATGAAATCTGTTAAGTGGTTAAAAAGATTTTTTTGTAACAGACATAGGGTCCAAATAGCTAGTTATTGCAAGTTGCTCAGATTATCTGTTGAGAATCGCAGCTACTACCACACCTAATTTTATTGTATTATTATTATCTGGGGAGCTTTCTCAGTTCCGAAAAGCGGAGCGTGTGGAGTTCCAAGCTTCTTTATTTTTTTTATTAGACTTTAATGAGTTGCTAGTTGTCGTGCTCATGCTGTGCCACAAGGTGACAGTAAACCGCTGCCTTCGACGAACTCAAAAGAGCATACAGATGTGAGGGGCGGGGACAAAGTGAACGATTGACGTCGCCAAAAACCAATCGGAGCAACGTCGCCTCCGGTTTAGGGCGGAGTTAAAGCGCGAACCCCACCCTCTGAGTAGAGGCAACAGCAAATAGCCTAATCAGGATCACACAACAATAATGAATGGAAACGCAGAACAGCCAAGAAAGTTGAGCAGCAGCTAAAAACTTAAGTCAGCACTTGAAACCGTTATTTATCGGATGGAAAGGAAAAAAAGCCAAAATTGAATAAAAGATTTTTGGACGTGATGGATTGGACGGGTAAATCGGATACGCTCTGGAAGAGAAAGCAGCCGTATTTTCGTAGAAACTTTTGAATATTTCTTTTTTTTTTGACGCTTCATCAGCTTGAGTAAATGGCATTGTGTGGGACAGTATGTCGGAACTGTTTGGATTAATTTGGGCAGAGAACTGGAACAACTGGGACGTTGTGTTGCTTTAACTCGGCTCGGGAGAAGCTGGGAGAAGTTTGAAGTTGACAGTAGTTGGATACAATTCAGAACTAAAAGCCGTTTGAGGAGGATAAAGAAAAATGGGGAACATAGAAAGTGTTGACGGCCAGTCGGAGATAAAACATCATATCATGCCTCTGAAGGTGCCCATGCCTGACCCCACCGAGCTGGAGGAGAAGTTTGCCATTGTTTTGGTAAGTCACAATTAACTGTTGACATGAAAATAAAAATCTGTTTAAAGTGTTTTCTCGTTAGTCTGATGTTTTCAGATCTGCTGTGTGTGTGTGTGTTCGTTTAAGATGATTTTCTGTTAAAGGTGTGTTTTCACACCCCTGCCTTTATGGTCCATCATGATCTGCTGCCACATTAAAAGAACCGACTCGTGCTGCCCCCCCCCCCCCCCCCCCCCCCCCCCCCCCCCCCCCCCCACACACACACACACACACACACACTCACCTCCCCTCCTTCCCTTCCTGCGGTTCTTTTGTCTCCAAAAGTCAACATTTGGCTTCAGAGGCATCGTGGAGACGGAGATGAGGGGGTTTCAACTCTCTGACGTGGGGGGCGAACGTGCAGCAGACCCACACCCCACGCGATAGGACCGGTCCAAATTGAACTTTTCCTCAGGTTTAGCGTCTGAAAAACGACATTTTCTGAATTCCCCCAAAACTCCCACACCGGAGGAACCCCCACTCCCCGCCCGCCTGCCTCCTCCGTCCCCCGCTTTTTCCTCGCGTCCTTTCTTCCTCACTCCTCATCGTCAGCCACAAGTGAAGCGTTTTGTTATGGTCAACACCCCCCTCACCCCCCCGGCCACACTCATCTGCCACAACTTTGACAGACGTCGTCGCCCGCGCCTGTGTTCGTCTTGTCTGTTAGCAAAATATCTCAACAACCAGTGGACAAATTTCCATCGAACGTTCAGAAAGTCGTCACGAAACGAGCATCTGCGGCTGATTCGCTTCAGGGGTAAATCCAATTCAAGATGGCCGCCACAGCTAAGCAACATTTGCCAACTAAAAAAATGGCCACAACTCAGCCACCTTTGCAAATATTGAGATAAAATATGGTGGGGTAGTAGCCGAGGCTGATCCGCAACACACACTCCGAGCACTAACCCATCGAGCAATGAAATGTTAAAAAATATTTGAATAGACTCTGGCTGTTTGTTAGCAAAATAACTCACAAATCACTGGATGGATTATTGTGAAACTTTCTGAAAA
>JAVKLF010000152.1:11295110-11307786 GCA_034783495.1 Millerichthys robustus | reverse complement strand
TTTGAATAGACTCTGGCTGTTTGTTAGCAAAATAACTCACAAATCACTGGATGGATTATTGTGAAACTTTCTGAAAATATTCATTGGGTGTATGTTTAGGGCTAGTTTAACTTTAGAGTCAACCCAACCCAAGTCCTGAAGTGCATTCAGGACTATGTAAACAAAATATCAACTTAAAAATGAAACAAATTGAAAATACAGACACAATCTATAGCCAGAAAGCTCAAATTATTTAAAAACATCTACTTTGATGTCATCCTTTTATTTGTTTATTTTTACATTTCCACTTCTGTATTTTTTTTCCTTGTATCAACAAGAAAAAGGTTAGAACTTCAAAGGTTTCTGTGTTGAAGTCACGGGTCTGACTTATTCCCTCAAGTTTTATTGTCATTATGAAGTTGCTATGGCAACAGTGCAAGACTTTCTTCTCCAAACCTGACCAGAGTGACATCAGTATTATTCTTTTTTCAGTCCTTCTGAAACGTTCGGCTCAGATCAGACTCAAAACAAAAGACAACCTAGGTCTGCCCAGCAGGATGTCCTTGTCCCACATCTGTCCACAAACCTGTGATTACCTTCAACGTTTGAGGACTTTTTCCTTTGAATCAAAAACACAAAGCTCTTCCTCTGCTTCAGTAAATGCAGCTTCAATCTGTCGCTTTATTGAGGGCGGTGTGGCAATTTTTCCTCAAGTGCCAATTTTGATTTGGTTTGTTCATTTTCTTTGCTTCTTGTGTAGCATAACCACACCCCAACGTTGACATTTAAATGTTTTAGAGCCCGAGTGGCACTTTAAACACCAAGCCTTTTGCTTATACATCTTATATGAAGAGACTGCGGGAAGAAGCTGCTCTGCTCGTGGACTCCTTCAAATCTCTGAATTAAGATAATTACGGACTCCAGTGTACCACAGTGTAAACACTGGTACTGCAGCTTGGGTCATGTGTTCCACATGCAGAGTCTGTTGTTCACAAGCTTAATGAAAGTAAGTTTTAAAAGCTCCTCAATAAAGAACAGTTCCCATAAAGAAAGCCTTGGAAATAGTATTTTTTTTTCTTTAAATCAACAGTCAGTAGAACTTGCCCAGCAGCCGGTAGCTGTTTGAGAGCAACACAAAGACAATCCCTGTTATTATATTCAGCCGAGCAGAGCGGCAGATGATTTCTGAGCATGAAGCAGTAGACTCAACATTTTCAGTTGTGTTTGTGAGTGGGAAAAGTTTTCAGCCTCCAGCTCCACCCCGCTCTACCCCATAATAGCTCCAGATTTCCTTTACTTTGCTGGGAAAGAACAACACGCTTGTACATTTTGGTCCTTATCAGACAAAGATCCTCTCTCTCCCTCCCTCTCTCTGCTCTGTTCACTTCTTGTTGGGAGATAAAGATGAAGTTGGAGCTCGTCAGAAAGACAAAGTCACGATTAGCGATCTTGGTGCTCTTGCAATCGGAAACACTGAACATTTTTCTCTCTAAGCTGAGCAGATTTCTTTTTTTCTGTTTGTAAGCAAAGGCATCGCCAGCCTATTGTGCAATTCTCCAAAAACAAGTGGCTTTTTTGGGGGGTTGTTTTAATTTGGGGATGTTTTCTGCTGCATAATGACATAATCGTGAAAATGTATGCGTCTGCCTTTGCTCTGGTGGGACTACCCCCTTTATCTGTCTCTCAGACGCCGCACGCAGACGTCCCGGTGGACCTGACAGCAGCCCATGATGATGTCATGGGTGCAGCAGCTTCGGCCAGTGTAGTAATATCCCTGCTAATGACTTTACCAGGGTCGCTCAGCAGTGGATGGTGAAAGGCATGTGGAGGAGGTGGGGGTTAGACCCCTGAGTTAGCATGTCTGACTACTTCATGTGGTCCGATACAACATGTGTTAAATCCATCGGCTCGCTCTTCCTCGCCTCGTTTGTCCTACAGCATCCTTAGATTCAGCCTCAGCTCTGCGGACGGAAACAGCAGGATGGATGGAATTTTCTGCCTTCGTATTGCGGGGGAAAGTGTTTGGTAGGCTTCTGTTGCCGGTTGGTTCTGTGTTCCTGCTGATGCATAACTCCATTTTATTAAAGGGGATTTGTGAAAAGGATATGAATAATTATTTATCTTGCCTCTTTGAACAACCTCAGTTTGGAGAAATGGAGTTTTATTCTGACTGGATTAACACGAGCTCGTTCGAGCGGTGCTCAGGCTAGGAGTTGGCATTTTAAGCAAAAACACTGTTTAAAATTTGCAATAAAGATTAAAATTTTCTTTGACAATTCAACCCAGCAGATGCTGCTTTTTAAACAAACGGTCTAAAAAGCTAATAACACTTCATAAGGAGCACTAATCTCAGCTGCTGCTTTATGATTTCTTTAGGACCTGTTTTGAGTATTTGCTTTTTTAAGGGACTTTTAGTGAATACCGAAACTGGAAGTCGGTTCCACCAGAGAGGATTCTGATAACTGAATACTCTGTTACTTTTAGAAGCTCTAGAAACCACAAGTAAAAACCTGCAGTCTGAGAGTGAAGGCGTTATCTATTCAAAGCCTTTTCACACACTTCAAAACATTTAAACTGTTGCTTTAACAGTCAGATAAATTCATACCCAGACTTTACTGCCTGATACATGAAGATGCTTGGTCTTGGTCAGTGTGTTAGGGTTCATGTGTTTTGTTTTTTTTATTAGTTTTTTTTATATTCCAGATGTACTGTAAGTAGGACCTCCAGTTCAATGATGTTTCCTGCTTTCCATTCCCCCACCATCCCTCTTTCTATGCGCCTGCTCCACACAGTAACTCTTTCCATATGATTTACTTCTCCTGAAAACGATGGGAGTTGAGTGAGTGGCATTTCAAAGCCTGACTGGCTGAGCGCCGATCCACCGCCGGATTCCTGCGGGCTGGTCTCCACCGAGGCCACTCAAAAGAAGGAAAATTCTTTTGGAGCTGGCACTCTCCCACTGTTCCTGCTTGTAATGACTTTACCAACAGCTCACAGATATTTAATCAGGACTGCAACAGGAGCAGCGCAGCAGAACTTTCACCACTCGATCACCAAGAAACCCACCCTAAATGACTTGTCTGACTCTGGAATCTCTCATCTTCTTAACTCTGACATTGAGTTATAATCGTGCAGTTATAAGACGTTGGACTTTTGATCATTCAACGTTTTAAACGAATGCAAATGTTGATAAAGCTATAACGCTATGTCAGCATTATCAGACTTGCTGACAGTGTGACTCCAGTGTCTGACATCATTGATTCATCGCGACTGGAGCCTAAGGGCTAATTTCTGAGAGTTGCATTCAAATCCATACAGTTCATGAAGTATTTTGCTCAACCTCAACTATTATCACCTCTCGCTTTCGGCAGCGAGCGGTAAACACGTCCATGTAGGTAGGTATGAGATTTCATCCCTGATTTTCTCAGAGAAGGACTTGATCATCCTGACAGATGTGGAACAAACAGGCGGCATAATTCACTTAGCAATGCTTGCAAACAGAAGGCAAATCTTGACCCAGTGAAAACAAATTCATATTTAGCATTTTTATCTAATCTCTTTTGCTTTTTAAAAGTAAAAAAAAAACAAAGTAGTGGTTAGACAGAGCCAGACCAGCTGTTTACATCTGTTTCCTGTGTTTACACCAGCTGTTGTGTGTGGCTTTGCACTGAAACCTCTCCGCAAAACGTTCAGCTGATTCAAACTATAAGTGTAAAGAATTTGTTTAAATAGACTCATTGTTTCCTGAGTGTTCACAGCACTATAATGTGTGCAGATCTTCACTTATTTAAATAACATGTGTTTGCCATTTGTATGCAAGTGTCTTTTTTGCCGTGTGTGTGTGTGGTGTATCTACAGGGGTTTGCATGTGGCTCTAATGCAGCTGCACTGCGGCTCTATGCATGTTAGAGAAGTGGTTTCCTCTTCAGTACAAAGGGGACTCTGTCAGTTAGTGTTATTTTAGAAAGGGGGCCTCATCCCCTCGATGCCTTTTGTGCAGCTACACTTAAAAATATATATTTTTAAACGGGGGTTGCCCAGAGGAAATGCTGTAAGCTGATTTAAACGTCCAGTTGACCAGAGCTGGATGCCACCTTGGATGTACAGTACACTAATACTTGTCTTACAGTCACCCTCTGATGTCTCAATATTTCTGCTTATTTAAGAATGAAGCATCAGCTGAACAAGGCCATATGGAGAAGGAAGAAAGGGGAAGCTATTTTTAAGACTTATGATTGATGATGTCATGTGTGAATTCTTGGACTTTTGTTTTAGTTTTTGTTCCTCGTTGCTTTCTTCACACCAAAGTGACAAATGCTCACAGAAGGGAAACTCATTGTCTTCACAACCCAGGCTCTGATTTGTTTCTTTTTCACTTTTGGTGAACCTTCGTGTTGAGGGAGAGGCCTTCGTGTACCTGCATTCCCAACGTCCCATGTGTGTATCGCTTGTTGGCCTGCTTTGGATGCAAGAGGAGATTAAGCAGGACATCCGCCTCACAAGAACGGACACGTATCTCAGATTTTACACCAAGTAGTTTTATTTTTACCTTTGTTTGCGTTGAGACTCCCTGCTTTAAAAAAAAAATCAACAAAAAACTAAATCGGACGGGATGATTGTCAGACCTACCTGGTTCAAAAACTCCTGATTGGTAACCGAGTGTTCATTTGAAGTCTGATGTCTTTACACTTCAAAAGGAACCTCAAATAGTATTTCCCTCTTTATTGTATGCTGCTGCTCTACTTGGTGAACTTTCAAAGAAACCTGTGATGATAATTGTTATTCGTTTGGATCGAGTTTTAGCTGCCGTCGATCATTGAACGCATCAGCGGTCAAACAAACGAAGGATCAAATGGGCTCTGGGAGGTGTTTCTTGATTTATGAACTGGAAGCGGCGTTTCACCACCTTCCTGTTGTTTTGTGGGACATCCATTTGGTTGTGCCGAAAAGAAGAGATTGGAAGTTATTTATCTAGGCGGTGTGGCTCAGAGGTCACAGACAGAAGACAGAAATTCACAGGGAGGCGATAAGAAGCTTTAGAAGGCAGTCAGGGATGGAGAAGTTTAAAGAAGCACAAAAAGATCTCATGCTGCACCTGTAAACTTGTGATTTTATAGGATTTTGACAATGTGAAATTTCGGAATTTAGGATATAACACAGCTTAAAAAGTCTTAATTCTCAGAATATCTTTGACCATTCGTTTGGCCTGAAATGCATGTAACAAAATTTTAATTGTGTGTTCAATTTAATCATTTATGATAATCTATTGCTAGTTTTGGCCTCTGTAGACTACAATAAAAAAGTTTTTAAGGAAAATTTTGTATCGGCCCATGTTTTTCTCAGAAAGAGCCATACTTTTTATAAGTATCAGAAGGAAGGGACTTAGAGGAAAACTGATCCTAAGTTTTACTTCTTTGCTTGTGAGAAAAACTCTGTGTTTCTGCTGTTTTCAATCTGTTGTTGGGAGAAATGCTAGTGTGCTCTTTTTGTTCGCCTCTTCTCCTTCCAGAATCTTTGTGCATGCTTTGTTGTCCTCTCCAGCTTTGGGTTACCTCACCGAAGAGCGATAGGGTGATTAGATGTCTGCTTAGAGAAAAGGGGGCAGTGTTTTCTCACACTCTGCTCTGTCACTTTTTAATTCAATGATTGTTTACCTGGCAGTGGAATTAGCACCTAGAATTATCATTAAACTATAAAAGCACTGCAGTGTGTGGGAAATTTCACATTTTACGATAAAACCCCAATTCTGACAAGGTTGAGATGTTGTGTAAAATGTCAATAAAAACAAAATGCTACGATTTGTGAACATTTGTGAACACCTCTTTTCTGCAACCAAAGCTCACCTAAAATGAAGTGAGGCAAAGAGAAAAACTGACAGCTCAAAATTTGAACTTGTCTTTGGAAACCAAAAAAAAACCATGTTCTTTGTACTAAAGACGAAAGGAAATCATCCAGACAAAATTCAAATTCCAGCCTCTCTGATTGTATGGGGGTGCATTAATGTGGACAATGTACATTTCTTGAAAGGCCATCAATGCAAATAAAGTGTATGCATGTTTATGGCATCTTTTTCAAATAAGACTTTTTTGCAAGGCAGATCTAAACCACATAGTGTGTTCATTACGACTTTGTAATGGAAAATTTTCGGTGTTGAGCTGGCTCTGCATTCTGTTTTACTTTACATTCTCCACGTACCAACTTTTTCTGAATTGGAGTTGTACTTTGTGGGGGGGTGCTGCGAAGCAACTTGCAGTTACTCAAAGCAGTTTTTTGATTTCCTGAAGTGTTACGGAAGTCCCCGCAGCTTGGTGACGACAACATCCTCTCATTGTGTTCAATGCCACGGAAACGGAGGAATCCAAACACCAGTGCTGACAGCAACATCCATTTTTGTAAAGCTGGTGTGCTGTGACTCTGATTCACGCTTATATTTATCTTTAGTGAGTTCATTTATGCTGGTCATCTGGTTTGACAAGCTCCACCTCGTACTCAAAACTTCTTATATGTCATCAGATGTAGGCTTCAATAAATCAAATAAAAGGCCAAAATTTGGTTCTATATTTCTCAATGTTTCAATTTTGTTAATCTTGAGATGTTTCCAGTCATTTTCTGATTTAGTGGGATTTAATGCACCGTTTTCCTCTTAACACGTTCATGTTTCCTTAAGAAATCATTCAAAATCCCCATATATGCTGGATTTTTTTCTTTTCTTTTCTTTGCTCTTTTTGTTTTTTCTTTCTGAAATGGATCATAGTTCTGACTTTTTTCCACCCTTTTCAGACAGACGTAAAGATCAGATGGTATTATCTTACTCATATTTACTATTTTATTAGTTATTTTTTTACTACTGCTGTTCCATTAAGCTGCTTTTCAGTTTACATCAGTGCTGTGTAATAAAAAAAGAAAAAAATACACACCAATGCCTTTACTGTAGTTTGCTTCAAGAAAACAGAAGAAGCAGATCTTTGAAGTGACAGTTACAAGGTGTAAAATCTTAAAAAGCTGAATTTTGTTTCTATATTTCCAATAGATTAGAGTGCTGTAGCTGCATTCATACAAAACTTCCAGTTACTACAAAATCGCTGCACTTGATGCTACAAGTTAACATCTTGATGAAACTTCAACATTTAAGGTTTTTTTTAATAAACTGTGCAGTGAAGCACAGACATTCTGTAGATTTTCTAATATGTTCTAAACAAATACCCAGAAATCACTCGTTTTTGTCTTTCATGTGAATCTCGGTGCATTTGATCTCGATTATGTTTGCTTACAGTTGATTTGAGCCCCAGGCTCCTTCTTCCTGGACCCCGCCTATGATGAGCAGACCGACTTTAATTCTGTCTGGGCCTCCACGTCTGGACCGGCTCTGTCCTGCACCGGGAGCTCTTTAGCCACCCACTCCTTTCCCAGCTGCCTGATAACTAAGTCTAGTCTGTGTGTACGCTGTCAAAGCAGATAAAACACACACTCACAGTATCACACCCTGTGCACTTTGTGCTGAATAAGGCACAATACTGTTTATGTTTTGTTATTGATCTTTTCCAATTTTGGGTTGATTTCCAGGACGCTGTAATCATCCAATAAAAAAATTTCTTGTATCTTGAACATCTTTCCAGCAGTGAGGATTTCTGAGGTCATGCAAGAAGCCTTTTGTCACTCTTCTCCATTTGTATCTTTTGGGGCTTTTAGATCTAGTTGTTGGTCATAAAACTCACCTCAAGGCTGACTGTAAGTCAGTTTGGATTATGCGGCTGTCCTGCAGATGGAGTTTTCCTTTAAAAACCAATATCCGAAGTGACTGTGGGCTCCAATATGGGGGTCCGTATGTCTGTAAAGTGCCCCACTGAGGTCTCAAAATCTTCTCTTGCCTCCTTAAACAGTAACTTGACCCCACAAGCCCCTATAAACTGTTCAGTCTGTGAGACCACCTTTTGTTATTGGCTCAAATGTTTTTTGCTTTAAAATTTATGCACACTCACCTGCTGGCTTAGTGCTTTAATTTCGCTTTTCATCACCACATTTTGATTTGATTTATCGGGAAGTAGGAAAGTCATTAGAGGGTAAAGTTTTTATTGCAGTCACTGAGCAACAAAGGTTGCAACGTACATTTTCTTTTTAAAAATTCATTACAAATGAAAGGCCTCAGATTTTTTTTACTATATCCGATCAAAAACATTGTTGTTAATTAATGTAATACTTGGCAGATTGATTAGAAAACTCTTTTGTTGCAGCTTCTATGAAGAATCTTTCAATGTTTAATTTATAATAAATGATAATTCAGATACTGATTTTACCAAGTAGGCACTCTGAATAAACCTAAAAGGTTTGTTTTTGACCTAAAGCCCTCAAGTGAAAAATCTGGACAGCTCCTCCAGAGTGTTTCCGGCCTTAGCGACTGCTTCCTTTTGTTTTTCTGATCAGTCATGCGTACTCAAGTAGAACTGTAGGGCAAACGGGCAAAGAGCAAGCTTTCCTTTTGAAGTAATTTGATTCTGATTTTCTAGGAAACATGCAGACCAGATGCTCACCGAGGTAAATTGAAATTGAAAATTTAAAAAGTACTTACGTTATCTTTCTTGATTTTGGGTATATCTCATGATCTCTTATGGGTTGACTCATGAAGTTAACATCATACGGTTTTATTGAATTTGTCATAAATTTTATGTATTATTATTATTATTATTATTATTATTCCAGTAATGGGAAATGATTTGTTTGTTTAATGGCGTTATTGTTAACAAGTGTTATAACCTATCTGAGGGCGGGTGGTTGTGGTGGGAGGAGGGTTGTTGAGTTCATTTAATAGTTGTTTTATTTTGTTTTACTTGTGGATCCCATAATAGTCTTCACCTAAGTGAGGGCTAATGGGGATCAGTTTTAATATACAAATAAACAGAGATTATCATCCATTAAGAGGAAGATTAAAGTTCCTTCTTGTTGCTACATCAGACTTCATGATTTCAGAGGTGAAATTGTTTGTTAAAGGTCAAAAATGAAAAGTATTTTAATGGTGATTCGTTTAAAAAAAAAGCTCAAAAAGTCATTATGAGCCATCTGTTAGAGCTTCAGGTGATGTAAACAAATGTGTTTGTGTGAATGACAACCAGACAGGAGGCAGAGACGTTTCCTTTCTGACAAGGTTTGGGGAATTTGAGCCAAGTAACCCAGTTAAGCTAATTTCATTACACTTTCTCCCACACCGATGCTATCTTTCACTTCCTGTGTTTATAAGGAACCAAAGGAGGGTCAGCTTTTTTGTGGGAGAGCGAGCAGCAGCACTTCAAAGTTTGGGCTCCATTAGGCCATTTTAGGAGAAAAATACGCCAGAAATGCCAAAAATGTTTGCGCTTGTTGTGTCGCCGGGCTGCCCACATCCCCTCCTCCTGCTCAGGCTTTCTGGTTTGACCTGAGACTGGCTTTACAAAGGATCCAGTGTTGATCTTTGTACTGAACTGATGCAGTGCCGGACCCATTCTTTGACATTCGAGCTGAATGTTTTTTGTTTTTTTCTTCTTTTTATGGGTAGCTGCTTACAATGGCAGGTGGGTAAATGTCATTTTATACCCTGTGTGGAGCCAAGTACAGTAGACTAGCTGGACTGGTTCTAAAGCTGTGATTTAAAACCTCCCAAATGATCAGGCACCCTTTGTGAGTTCTGAACAAAACACTTAACAGGAAGAATGAAAGTCACAAGAGAGTAAGGCTTTAATAAACTGTATTTTCTAGATCAGCAACATCAAATTTAAGGCCTAGCACAGGAGCACGTATCGTCTGCTCCCTTTCATGCCAGGGTTTTAGAGTAAGATTGTTAAATGTTGAGAATTTACAGAATTAAAGCCATTTTAGTTCAAGCTTAAAAACAAGGCATGATGTGATATTGTAATATATTGTATATATATATTATATATATGTTGGAGCTTAGAGTCCCAATTCTAGCCATTGGTTGTGGCAGCCATCTTGGATTAGAATGACTAAAAAGTGACTCAGTAGTAAATATACTACAAATAGTTATGGTCTGAGAGTTTTAATAAAATTTGTTCATTGGTTCACAAGATATTTGGCCAACAGACACACACTCACAGGGAAATGTTTTGTAATTTCCTCTCGGGGATGAATAAAGTATTTTCGAATTGAACATTATTGCCCATTGTGTTGGCAACAAGCAATGAAAATGTTTGCCGTTTTTATTAGTGAAATGTCTTAGTTTCTTTTTGGTTTTTTTTAAATAACCTTCTTCTTTAAGATGAAGCTTTGCTTTCTAAAAAACAAATGTAGCCGGTACTGGGAAAAATAAAAAGAACTCAAGACAGTTCATCAAAGGAGTGATACAGATGGGAAACGCTGTGCTTCGGATCTGAGTAAAGCTCTCCCAAAGTCAGAGAAGTTGGTAAAAAATTTCTCCCGGGAGAGGAAAGAGCGGCTCACAGGTCAGACAAGGGAGAAAATTTACCGCCATAAACTACTACTATAAACAGGACACATTCCTTCTGTAATTCTGAACATCTGGTATGCATGCTGCCCCCCCACCCCCAACCACACAATTTCTTTTTTTCTGAGTGTGGATTTAAGTCTTGTCAAAATGTTCCATCTTTAACATCTTGGCACTTCTGTGCGCCCTCCTAGTGCTCTCCTGCATGTCTGCGTTTTGTTTGTTTTATGAATCCAAATCCCAATCTGTGCTTTAATGAGAATCGATCATCTTAACTTTAAACCTCGCGTAAAAATGACTAATATAATATAATATATTAATATTATAACTAATATTGACGCTGGTTTGGGATATTTAACCTCCGCTGGCGACTGAGTGGTTGTCACGGGAACATCTCTGTTGTTTTTCCATCTATGAAACGTTGAATGAACAGCACCGTGGACATCACATGTGGCCTGAAGTGGGTTAAAAGGGCAGAGATTGTTGCATTCTGGACAGCGGGCTGAGTTACAGCCGCGGGTTAAAAAGTCAAGCTTACAGGCAGTTTGTGGCTGCCCAAAATAAAAAAAATAACAAATCCTCATGTGGCTATAAAGAAAATCGCTGATGCGATCAGTTTCAGGGATTGTTTCTCTTATTGTTAGGCTTCCTCATTTTTTAAGATTTCCCCTGTTTACAAGCATTTGGCCCAATAAAGGAAGCCGTTAGTCATAAGCTTCTGTCATACAGTTTGTGGGGTTTTTTTTCAGTTGTCATGAGAGCATAAACCATCTAAATGCTGTGGTCTGCTAACACAAATTGGAGCATTTAGGGTTTAGTTTGAGCCTAGTAAACAGTCTGCCTCAGGACATCTCGTATGGTGTTGAAGTGTGTTTTTATTGCTGGTTTAGACGACAGATCTGGCAGAAGGCCGCCGCTCTGATAGCAGAACGTTGTGGTTAAAAACAAAAGCGCAGCCCGAGTCAGGAGCCTACTGGAGGAGATGTGGATCATCTCTCGCAACAGGATGCTGAATGTCAACACAGGAAGCCAGGTCACGGTGTGAAGTCCCAAAAATTTGTCCTGTACGCAGCCGCTGGCGCCAGAGGCTTCTGAAGCTCAGCCACAACAACTATAAATAGATGAGCAGAAATAAAAATCATAATAAACTCTCTCTGCTGTAAACTGATGCTAATGTTTGATATTTTCAGAACTCGATGAATCTTCCTCCAGACAAAGCTCGGCTCCTCCGGCAGTACGACAACGAGAAGAAGTGGGACCTCATCTGCGACCAGGTAAACTCAGAGACCGGCACTGTTGTCGTACACACACACATACACACACACACCTGCCCTCATAGCTGTCTCTGCCCTGACACACTCCCTCCATCAAACTCATATCACTGTTTTCTCTTTTGTGTGTCTTCAGGAGAGGTTTCAGGTGAAGAATCCACCTCACACCTACATCCAGAAGCTCAGAGGATACTTAGATCCTGGAGTCACACGAAAGGTTGGACCACACAAATACAATCTTTACTGTTGTTTTAAAAGGATCTCTACCAATTTTTGCACGTTGAGTAAAATCAAATAAAGTAGGTTAGTGGTTCTGAAGCTTTTATTTTGCCTACCTTGGCTATTATCAGTCTCTGATTGTTTGTCACTAATTTAAGATGATATCTATTTCCTCTAAAAAGGAGAAATAAACTCTTTGTTTGTCATCACGTCTCTCTGTGTCATGTGCCGTCTGAAGAAGGAGTGGAGCCACAACTCCACAACTCAAGACACAATGACAGCCTGTCTAATCAGCATGACAATAAAAAATAAAGAAGTCTGCGTTGTAACAACAAACTTAACAATAATTTTCAATCATAGAAGCAACATATTTTGTGATATTTGTGCTGGAGGTGCCTCAGGCTGCCCTGAAAGTTCTACAACTTGCTGAGTCAGCCATAAGATTCTATATGAATAACTGTGTAATGCATAAAATATGGTGATATAAAGGTTTCTAAGGTATCATTTGCTCAAATCACTGTGTTATTTTTTTTAAAGACTAAAGCTGTTTTAACACTGCAGCACTTCACTTTAGGCCCCACTTGAACTGGCTGTTAGCTCATCAGTTTGGTTTACATGAAATGTTTTCCAAACAGAAATCGTTTAAACAACTCTATCAACAGGTAAGATAATAACTGTTTATGACACCTCCACAAAACCTTGTGCCAAAACATCTGAAGAAAGCTACAACCTACAGTAATGAATCTGGAGCAAACGTTCCGCTTTCATTTATTTATTT
>JAVKLF010000152.1:11275747-11295010 GCA_034783495.1 Millerichthys robustus | reverse complement strand
AACACACCAAAAAAATTGGTTTTAATTGCTAAAAAGTAAAATAAAACCCCACAGAAGATGAAAAGCAGAGCTTAATTCAGAAGACTTTTGATGGGTGGGATTGTGTGTGACAGATGTTGATTTATTCTGCATGTGTGTGTGTGTCTGTGTGTGTCTGCATGTCTGCGTGCTTTTCCTAACATTGCCAAGACAATCTGAAATAACAACTAGCTGGAAAGAAGCAGACGGAGCTAAAAGGGGCTCCCAGACGAGGAGGGTTTTGGAGGCAGGGGCAGGAAACTGATCATCAACCTACCTCTTTGCCCCCCCCTCTCCTCACTTCATTCTTGTTGTTGCTTTGTTCCCTTCCCTCTCTCCCTCTTTCTTTCTCTCTCTTTCTCTCTCTCTCCCTCTGCTGCTTCATTTAGGGTCTTGATTAGTTTCCTGCCTGGCTTATCCATTGGCTGACTTGCGGCCCGTAATCATAACCAGCGTTTCAGGACTATTTTAAGAACTTTTTACCCCAATCCTGCCTCTCACAGTTTCCTGAAGAAGTAGGGAGGAACTAAAGGGGGTTCTGCTAGAGGGGGAGGCAGACCTAATACTGTTTATTGTCAGGGTTCTGACCTGAGCCCCGCTCTCCTAGACATATGCCCCCTTACATTTTTTTTTCTCTAGTTGCAGAGGGAATTCCTTTGTTTGGAGCCATTTCTCTCTGTGAAAAACAGAAGTTAAATGGTGACAAAAACTGAAGCCTGATTTGCTTTAGCTAGTAATTTAATATATTTTTTTGTCTTGGTTTGTTTTCATTGACTTTTCCCACAAATTCTTTCAGTCAAGGGTGAGAAAAACTTTATAAAATACTTTTATATGTTGTTCTGGTTCTGTCAGTGACCTAACTTCTAATGCAACAGTGGTATTGTTTTAACAGATTATAAAATGAGGAAGAAACATGGGGGTCATTTAACTACACTTGAAGCAACTAGATTTGGATTTTCACATGAAAACAGAAAGTGAAGTAAACTAATGGACTTTACTGACAAGACCCGATTTGAAAAACACAAGCTAGACATCTCTGATTTCTGCCAAGAAAACTGTAATCCAGCCTTTGTTCCTTCCTGGACCCATCAGGAATAATATACTCGTAAAAAGATCATTAGCACATAAACCTCAGGCATTCAGTGTATAGAGTGGGCCAAACTTACACAGATGCTGTATTTGTCTTATATACTTATTGGTAACATATGAAACATCCTTTATTTTACTTCCAATTTCCTGTGAATACTCTTTATGAACTTACAGTAATTCTTCTTTTTTATCAGATAATATATTTTCATCAAGACAAATTTAATGTTTAATGGTTTTCTAATAGAAGGAAAAAGACAAAACAGACAAACACTTGAAGTACAACTGAACATGTTTTGTGCAATTTAGGAATCCCGGTAACTGGTGATTTTTTTCTGTTCCTCCATGTCACAGGTGGGTCAGGGAGTTCCTCAATGATGAGAACAGAGGTCTGGATGTCTTGGTGGAGTACCTCTCCTTTGCCCAGTGTGCTGTCATGTGAGTACACACACCTTTTACACACACACACACACATCTCAGGATCTTTTCTAAAAGAATTGGGTTGGGCTATGAATCCTGCTGCTGTGGAGCCTGTAAGAAGCTGCCTGTGCATCTAAAATAGGTTTCAGATGTGTTTGCAAGCTGAATGTGTTTCTGGATCCACGCTGTATGGTTAGTGCTGCCTGAATGGGTCAGAATCTCTGTGCTGAGCTTTATGATGCAGCCTCCTGTCAAGTTTTGTTGATACCTGCCCCCAAGCTCTCGAGCAAGCTGCCTGGCTAACCTATGCTCCCTCAATTCCTCATCTCCCCCTCTGTGCCTCTGTGTTGGCTTCTCTCTCTGTCTGTATGTGGCCCAGGTTGGATTTTGAGGGGATGGATAAATGGGAGGATGGCTTTTTGGACAAGGCGAAATCATGGAGCAGGTCCATAGAGGATCTGCACCATTCGAGCGCCCGACCCTTCTGCAACACTCTGGTCCGCTCTGCCCGCCAGTCTGTCCTGCGGTACGTAGCTTCCCCCAGCTATCACCTGCCATCCGCCCCCCCGGCTCGCTCTGCTTACTTTGAATGCCATGAACATGTATTAGCATGCAGAAAGTTTTGGGCAGTTTTGGCCTTGACAATTTTTGGTTCTTTTCCATGTAAACATGATCAAACATACCACAGGCTTTAACCTTTTTATGCTTTCGGTAATGGTCCTCCATCATCGGTCCAGATGTGCATCCGCACCGTCTACAGCAGAGATCCAGCTGTGAGCAGCAGCAGATGTTAGGCAGTACACAGTTAGATGTAGATGTTAGATGTAAAGTCTGATAAGAATTATTCGAATGCATGTTTAATAAAAAGAAAAATAAGAAAAACTTTTAGGCTTTTTAATGTGGTAATCAATGAAAATGTGCAAAAAAAAAAAAAATCAAAACACAGTTTAGGCCAATTATAGTCTGCATAGGAAAAGGAATAATGTGTGCACAGGATGGCTGTTCAGCCCAGTTACATAACAACAGTGTGTGTGCACATTTTGGTTTGATGACAGCAGGCAGGAAACCAGGCGTTTCCCATGATGCATCTGCAACCTCAAAAAAGTGTTTATTTTTTTCTATGTTAGTTCTCGCTCTCTGTAATTTTCCCTCTTTCTCATTTTCTGGTGAGACTCACTTTTAACTCAAGTCATAAGAAAGTCAGATAAACAACAGGAGAAAAAGAAAACAGGCTAACTTAATATTTGAGGTCTATGTTAGGTTTTAACTTCTGCCATCTGTTGCAGCTATGGAACAGTTTCAAACAGCAAAACCATCAAGAACTCCCGGCTCGTGAGTCAAAAAGATGACGTGCACGTGTGCATTATGTGCCTGAGAGCGATCATGAACTACCAGGTACCAAGTGCTAACACTGTGCTGTGCACAGTTTGACACAGTGAAGATGATGTGTTTCCTGTGCTGAATATATACACTGTCTCCTCTGACCACATCCTGCTCTCTGTCTCTATCTCTCCGTCTCTTCATGCAGTATGGCTTCAATATGGTCATGTCTCATGCACACGCCGTCAATGAAATTGCCCTGAGTCTGAACAATAAGAACCCGAGGTAAGAACCCTCCCCACCTCCACAGAATCAGGACTGGGGTCTAACAATAGGGGAAACCCTGCAGCCGGTTCATCTGATACATTTGCCTTTCTTCACGGGGCTCGGCTTCCCTCTGAAGTCGAGGATCAGAGGCGTGTGTGCAGGCTGTGAGAGGAATGTTTACTAAAGAGAGATTAGTGGTAAACCTCAGTCTGTAATGAAGGCTGGGAGTACAGACACTTACAAAGCAAAAAGATAAATTCTATGGGTTTTGACTTTATTCACTGAATGTTGATATTTGCAGGATTTTCCAAATAGCTGCACATACGTTACTTGTTTGCAGTTAAGCTGTGTTTAGCTGGGTTGTAACGAGGAGCTTCTCCTGCACTTTCAGGACAAAGGCCTTGGTCCTCGAGCTGCTTGCCGCTGTCTGTCTTGTTCGTGGAGGCCATGAGATCATCCTATCAGCGTTTGACAACTTCAAGGAGGTGCCCAAAGCAATTTCTGCAGAGTTATGATACGCTTTTAGCATTCACCATATCCCCAGTGTAATTACTTCTACATACTTTGTGCTATTTTAGACATTCAAATATCAAACCATTCAACTCATTCAGGAGTTGAGTACTGTGACTTTTGCCTTTTTTAACTTTTAGACTTTAAAACTTTATTGACAGATTTGTTTCCGCTATAGAAATACACTGAGATCTCTTCCATTCATTCAAAAACATAATTTTTGCAAGCTGCTCTATTTATGTTTATATGCTACTTTTGATTTTAGCTAGCCTTTTATCACTCTAAATACTATAATGTTTAACACCTAGATTTTCTGCTTGTTTTAGCTTTAAAAACTCAGTTTCTGCTTCTTCGTTTAGTGCTCTAGTCAGAGAGGAGTTTTGAACCCTTCTTTGGCACAATATTGAAATAAATCCCCCTATTTATTAAACTGACACAGTTTTGTCTAAAAGTGGCCTAAGAGTCCAAGTCTCTGTGTAGAAAAATGAAGCTTAAGTTTCATACCTCCCTTGGCTGTAATCATAACTTCGTGGTGGCCTGCCGGTGGATATTGGTCTCATTAGGACACCAGATGTGAGTCAACCTTGAACAATGATAAGGATCAGCTCCTTAGTGGGGACCAGCGGACCTTAGAGGTTTGCCTTTGCCTCTGAGTTTCTGACTGTCATCTAAACTTGAGAAGAGGATAATTTGGGCCCGAATCCTCAAAGCGCAGGTGCTAATCAAGCTGCTAATACAAACATGGTAATTATTCTGCGGTGCCATTTTAATAAACGATGCATTGATGCAAGGTGACAGCTCTCATTGAAAGGCCATGGTTGTATTTAAACACAGCTGGAGCAGTCATTTTTAAATACTTTAAAGAAAGAGCACTTGCTGTGAAAATAAAGTGGGGATGTTGAGCACTGACTGAATGACTGGGAAAATTTGTGGAAGAAGCTAAAACCAACACACAACACTAACTGAGAGCGACAAAAGACAGGGTAAAAATAGCAAAATGCTCGCTTAAAGCTAAATTAAACTAAATTAACAAAACACAAACTAAAAATACCAAAATACTAAGATGCTAAAAGTGCTAAAATGCAAGAGTAGGAAAATGCAAGCTAAAAAAATTAAAGTAGCACACTAAAGAAATAATATTATTATTTCTTGGTGTGCTCTTTGGTGGAATAGGAAGTTCTTTGAAGTTATCGCACAGTTAGCACTGCTCAGTGATGCAACAACTTTCCCCTTTAAAGAAACTTTTATTTGAAGATATCAGATAAATGAGGAAGAAAAGTGTGGTACAACAAAACACAAAACATATCTCAAAAATGGATCCAGGACAAAGTACCATATTACGTCCTGGGACATTATGTTTAGACTAGCATTAGTCAAATAAATAAATGGTTACATTTTGACGCAGGACAAGGATAATAAAATGTCTCTTTTTAGCCCTGTCTTTCTGGTTTGATTGTACATTTGTAAGCATCAACAAGGATCAAAAAAAAGAGAAAATGTATTTTTGCATTTCTTTTTTGTTTCAGGTTTGTAAAGAGAAGCATCGCTTTGAGAGACTCATGGAATACTTCCGCTGTGAGGAGGGAAACATTGACTTCATGGTAGGATGAGCTTTTATTTATAAATAAATGTATCTTTTTATTTTTTTGTTGTGTCTGTCTGACAGAAAACATGCATTTTGTTGGATCTGATTTTCCATTTCTACGTGCCATTAACATCTGCTTTGTATCTGGATATCTGTACAAGTAAAACCATTTTTTACCAGCAGGTGGGAAGGCAAAGATGCATGGATTAAATGTGATTACACAGATACAGATCACAAATTAACCTCAGGTATAAACGAGGTCTCGGTATGTTTGTTTTTCTGGTCCAGGTCGCTTGCATGCAGTTCATCAACATTGTGGTTCACTCGGTCGAAGACATGAACTTCAGAGTCCATTTGCAGTACGAGTTCACCAAGCTGGGCCTCGATGACTATCTGGAGGTAAAGAAAACAGGGTTCTGGTTAAAGTTGAGACTTGAGGTGATTGTAATGTGTCGCTCATTCAGAACTGGTCTTTCTCGTGTCAGAAATGTAAACACACAGAGAGTGACAAGCTGTCGGTGCAGATCCAGGCCTACCTGGATAACGTCTTTGATGTGGGTGGCCTCCTGGAAGATGCGGAGACAAAAAATGCAGCGTTGGAGAAGGTGGAGGAGCTGGAGGAGCACCTGTCCCATGTGAGTGCAACACCCAGTCTAGACCACCAACGCTGCACCTCTTGTGAGACTGTTGTGGAGCGCTTAACCCGTCTGTTTCTAACGTGGCAATTAGAACTCCGCTCTGTTTGCTTTTCACAAGCGGTCCGGGATAATAACTGGGAAGAATGCTGGGAAATACTGTGTGCAGAACAATATTATTATTGTTGCAGGGCTGTTCGTCTTTGTGCGTCCCACGCTGCCGCTCAGAAGGGCCTCCTTCACATGGAAAGGTCATAGACAGCCCCTGACATCATTCGAGGAATTTCATAACAAACTCTGCTGCTCTCAAGGGTCAGGAATGATGGTGGGGCAGGGGGGGTATCAGTGTGAAGATTCCTTCTGGATTCCTGAGCAACATGTGTAATGTGGTGCAAACCAAAACTAAAAACTGAGTCTTGTTCCTGCTGCATCGTGCTGCTTACTGGATCTTATTTCTTATTGAATATGCAGTGAAGAAAGAGAGAGGGAGTGGAGCTGTGAGGAAAAATGCCCTCTCATCACTTTGCTGTTTCATCCCCAGGTGACAGAGAGGCTGCTGGAAGTTGAGAATGAAACGATGATGAAAGTAGCCGACCTGGAGAAGCTGCTCCTCCAGAAAGATAAGGACCTGCAAGCAGTCCGGGTTAGTAAGATTTCTCTGCTGCCTCACTTAAAAAAAAAAAGGCTTCACTTTCTCTTTGTGTTAGCAAGGATCGGATTCGCATGCATGCTTCTAAATTTGCTGTGATAGAAAATTAGGTCATGAGCAAACAGGGAGTTTCTCTAAAACTTGTGGAGTCATCACATTTGCACTCTCTGTCACCCCCTGGTGACCGCGCAGGAGACGTACGAGTCGACCAACACCCAGGTCAACACCCTGAGGAGGATGATCAAGGAGAAGGATGCTGCGTTCCAGAGGCACTTCAACATCGAGAAGCGGCTCCTGGAGCTGGAGCAGCAGGGCACCATCCGCCTGCACAAGAAGCCCGATGGCGACATCACCATCGAGCCGCTGGGTGTTGGCGGCAGGCTCGGGATCCCTCTGGGGAACGTCGGACAGTTGTCTCTGGGTCCAACAGCTGGGCTGACGGAACTCGGAGGAGCAGACGCCAGCTTACCACCAGCAAGCGAAGCTCCACCGCCTCCTCCGCCGCCTCCCCCTCCCCCACCTCCTCTGCCGTCTGCTTCAGGTGAGGCATCGTGACTCAGAGGGGTTATTTCTGATGACACGTTCATGTGAATGCTGTTGTATTCGATGTTAGACTCAGACCGACTATTTTCAGTTCTCCTATATGCTCTTTCATGCCAAGTGAGGTGATGGGTGAAAGCATGGCTCATCTGACCCAGACAGGAAATGGAAACCAAAAAAACAGTTTCCTTTTGTGTGCTTCGGTGAATAGACAACTCTATTAGCTGTTTGTTTTCAACTGTATGTAACAACTTTGTTCAGTCAGATGGTTAAGATGTAAACCAAGTTTTTAGTGTGAAATAAAACCAAACATGCCAACACAGGACGTCCTCCTAAAATAAAAAAAAAATCCTCCTACATTCTTCACAGCTGCACCAGTCCCACCACCACCTCCTCCTCCTCTCGCTCCTCCTCTGCCAGACGCTTCTCCTTCGGTCATCCTGAGCGTTGGTCTGTCCGGTGAGAGCAAAGTCTTTAGTTTTCTCCATGACTTTTTCTAATATTTTACAGCATTATTTAACTGTGTAGGTGTGTGTGTACCTTGTCCAACAGCTATCAGGATCAAGAAGCCCATTAAGACCAAGTTCCGCTTGCCTGTTTTTAACTGGACGGCCTTGAAGCCCAATCAGATCAACGGCACCGTCTTTAACGAGATCGACGATGAGCGCGTGCTGGAGGTATAGTCGACGGAATAACACAGATGTTCATTTATATAAAAACTGTACTTTTGTGCTATTGTGATATTTCAGATGAAGCAAAATGTGTTCTGAAATACAGTATATTATCATTGTTTTGTTTTTTTATGCATGATTATATTGGTTAATTGCATTTTTCAGTTTCATCATTGGTAGGATCATACAAATTAAAGAAGGGGAACAACAAAAATACAAAAACAATAGAAATCACAAAATCTTCTATTCTTTTTCTAATTTTCTATTTCTATCCATTCTATTCTATTTTTCTATTCTATTCTTATGCAGGTCCTGGATCTGGAGAAGTTCGAGGAACTGTTTAAGACCAGAGCACAGGGTCCAGTTGTGGATCTTTCCTGCACAAAGAGCAAAGTAGCCCAGAAAGCAGCAAACAAAGTCACACTTCTCGACGCCAATCGCTCCAAGAATTTGGCCATCACCCTTCGAAAGGCCAACAAGACCACCGAGGAGATCTGCAAGGCAATAGAGAAGTATGCATCGGCTGCAAACATGAATGAAGCAAATCACTTCCCAAAAAAGGTCACTGATGTGTGCCGTCTTTCGTCAGGTTTGACCTGAAGGCCTTGCCTGTGGACTTTGTGGAGTGCCTGATGCGTTTCCTGCCCACCGACGCCGAGGTGAAGGTGCTCCGACAGTACGAGCGCGAGCGACGTCCTCTGGACCAGCTGGCCGAGGAGGACCGCTTCATGCTGTTTTTCAGCAAGATTGAGAGGCTCACCCAGAGGATGAACATCATCACGTTCGTGGGGAACTTTGCCGACAACGTCAACATGCTCACGCCACAGCTCAACGCAATCATCGCAGCATCCGGCTCAGTGAAATCCTCGCCGAAGCTGAAGAGGATGCTCGAGGTGGGACTTATCGACTTAAATGCTGCTTTTATGAAGAGTTTGCTTTTATGTTTTGTACAAAAAAAAGAGAATATTTCTGGTTTGCTTTTAGATCATCCTGGCTTTGGGAAACTATATGAATAGCAGCAAGCGAGGCTGTGTTTATGGCTTTAAACTACAAAGTCTTGATCTGGTGAGTTCTAAAGAAAATAAAACAATCTTATTTTCCTTGCTTTTGGAAGATCATGTCATTAATATTGTTTCACACACAGCTGCTGGACACCAAATCTACAGACAGAAAAATGACTTTGCTTCACTACATCGCTCTTATTGTGAAGGAGAAGTACCCTGAACTGGCCAACTTCTACAACGAACTGCACTTTGTGGATAAAGCTGCAGCAGGTAGGTTCAAAGCAAATGTTCTTTTTTTTTCTTTCTGTTTTGTATATATTCGTTAATTTTAGCCTGTTTGTCTCCTGGCTGTGTGCAGTATCTCTGGAAAATGTTCTGCTTGACGTTCGAGAGCTGGGCAAAGGCATGGAGTTGATCCGGAGGGAGTGTAGCCTCCACGATCACCCCGTGCTGAAAGGTTTCGTCCAGAGTAGTGACCCACAGCTGGACACGCTGCAGAGAGACGCCAAGACAGCAGAGGTATCCTGCACCATCCTCACCTCAGTAAAACCTCAAGCTGTCCAGCCGATGGGAAGCACGCGTCTGTCCCAATTTCATCCGACTCCTTTCTCACGCGCTCTCCACCTTGTCGACTTTAGGAAGCCTTCAACAGTGTGGTGAGCTACTTCGGAGAGAGCACCAAGACGACCCCGCCCTCCGTGTTCTTCCCCGTGTTTGTGCGCTTCATCAAGGCCTACAAGGTGAGGACAGCAGCCTACCCTCGCTGACAGCGGGCGGCTTTTGATGCAGGTCGACTGGGTGGTTCCCTGCTTCGAGCAGAGTTCGGCTTTAGCACAGGACGTGGCGTGTTCAGGTCCAAAGGCAAATAACAGGAAAGGCCAGCTGGGTCTAACCCTAGAGCTGCAGCTGCTGTGTTTAGGCTGCAGCCACCCCCTCCGCTCCTTCCCTATCTACCTCCTACCCTCCAGCTCCGGACAGCCGCGCCCTGCCCCGCTGCACAACACGCTTCCTGAGATTGTTCTGAGCCTGGATTTATGGCATCTGCTCAAGGAAATGGACAACACAAAGATTTCTGGGTGCAGGTGTCATATGGAGCGTGTGTATGACTTTTAAAAAAGTGAAAAAAGTTTTGCGTCCTTGATGGAAAAGCTGCAGAAACGTCGGGAAAGTCATCTTTGTCGACAGGAGAGACTTATCTGGGTTACCGCCGTGTGTTCGGAGCAGATTATAAAACTCCTAACAAGGTGCAGTTGTTGAATGTTGTCACCCACACACAGCTGCCTGTGTAGGATGCTGATTGATCCGAATTACTGTGTGCTTGCCACAAACACGTGACCTGAAGCCTCGAAGCTCTCTGTGTTTGGGTGTTTTTGCTGAGCTACTGGGTTTTTTTTTGTGTGGGAAGTGAAGGCAGAGTGTTTCCATCCACTCTCTAGACTACGTTTATTTTTTTTTTTTTCAAATATTGAGCTATTTCTTTAAACTGAAGAAGTATTTTTATTAAGTGGTTGTGTTTACCAAAGCATGCGTTTCCTGTTTAGGTTGAACTTTTGACCTGTTGTCCGTGTGTTTAAATGGGCCACACACATTGTGTTGACTTGGATTTATTGGAGCTGCAGTTACTTGTTGGAGACTGGTCACCTCTTGCTTCTCTCAACAGGATGCAGTGGAAGAAAATGAGCTGAGGAAGAGGCAAGAGGAAGCCATGAGAGAAAAGTTACTGGCTCAGGAGGCCAAACAGCACGACCCAAAGGTACGGTCTCTCGTGGGTTTTCTCTGTGCTAAATAAAGTCCGGATATCGTGCCAAAAAGCCCACTGAACGGTGCACGTCTCCTCAATGCTGATGCAGGTCCAGGCCCAGAAGAAGAGGCAGCAGCAGCATGAGCTGATCGCAGAGCTACGAAAGCGACAAGCCAAAGACCACCGACCTGTTTACGAAGGCAAAGACGGGACGATTGAGGACATCATCACAGGTGGGCCAGAAAGAACCATTAAAGGGGCCCGTGTGGGTGCCGGCAGCCCTGGTGCTCCCAGGCTCCAGATGACTGTGGTCCTTGACTGCTCTGCTCCTTTGAAGTGCACCTTGTGCTACGTGCTGCAGACTCCCGCACATCTGGAGCACGGCACGTAGCGGCGGCGCAGCAGCTGCTGCCCGTTCCATGATGTGCCGTCTGGTCGTTTTACTGAAGCGGTTGAACCTTCGATCATTAAAATTTACTTCATTATGGTTATTTTCAAAGATCTCCAAACTAGTAAGAATTGTGCATTTCACCTTTTTAAATGCAGGAACACTTTTGTTTAAAATGGGTTGGTGAGGCATCGAGTTCAGTCTCTTGAGATGAATTTTTTTTTTAAATAATCACTAAGAAGACATTTTCCTATAACTGCTATAAGATATAAAAGTGTATTGATACATTATTTTAATGGTTTTTATTATGTCCTTATTTATTTTGGCCTAATGTTTGCATACTTTGACTAAAACAAATTGGGGTCACAAGTCTTTTACTTCTAGTATATTGTCGTTTGGACAATGAAACATTTGGAAACTTTTGGTTTAGATCAGCGGTGCCCAGTATTCGTTACTCGAGGGCCTCTATTCTGCATGTTTTAGTTCTTTTATCTGCTTCAACATCTTTGTCTTCAAGCTTTGTAGAAGCATGTTAATCATTCAAATTAAATGTGTTGAAGCAGAGAAACATTCAATACATGCAGGAAAGTGTCTAGTTTAGATGCAGATTTAAAATCTTTCATTTGAAGTCTGAAATGGGATTTAAACAAACAAATAAACACTTGTATCTCCAGCCTCGACAGAGCCAATTCGCTAACCCATGTTTGGTCCTAATCTACAGTTATTTACTGCAAAAATGTATTAACTTAATCTTGTGTGTCCAGCAGCATCTTCACAGCTTTTAATCGCTGAACGTATTTGAGGACAAACTGATTCTGTGTCTAATCCCACAAAAAAAAAACGACTTTTTGTTTTATTCCAAGATTTTCTCTGTAGATCTTAGAGAATTTTAATTTTTGCTTTTTTCCAGGTTAATTACAGCTTCCAGACTAAGACATAAGCCCCCCCACCACCACCCTAATTTGCCCTAAAATACCACTGTTATGTCTCAGGTCGTGACCTGTTTTGTTTTCTTCCTCCCCCCCCTCCTCCTCCTCCCCCCAGTACTGAAGAGCGTGCCCTTCACAGCCCGCACTGCTAAACGCGGCTCACGATTCTTCTGTGAAGCCAACCTCTGCGAAGACGCCAACTGCTAGCCCTCCCATTCTGTAATGCCAAGGTTGTCCAGGTGTTACCCGTACCCCCCCTCCCCCCTTGCCCACTCACTGTGCATGCAGAGCATGATCCCTGCTGTCAACCCACCCTGACTACAAACTCTGCCAACTAACCCTGGGCTGTCTCTGGTTTTTATTTATTCTTATTTTTTTTTGTATTTGACAGAGGCAGCCAAACCTCTTTGCCTGGCCTCCGTGAAAAAGAAGCTGCAGAGATTGTCAACATGTTCTTTTGTGTGTGCATGAAAGAAAAAGAAAAAGAAAAAACATGTTGACACGCTCACAGTGCAGCCATATTTTACATGCATGGCACATAGGCTGTGTTTATTACTTTATTCGGAATCAAACAAAAGAGGTTTGGCTATAATGCAGTTTTAAATATATATATATATATATATCATCAAGTTTCTTTTTCCATGAGACTAACGTGTTTGGTGTTGGTTTTCTACCTAACATGTGACTCTTCTTTCCTAAACCACCACTCTTCTTTTCCAGCTGAAAAGAAGATTAATGACAGTATTTCCCACTCCTAAGAGAGGGTAAGGAAGGTAGCCTGGCTGATTTAAAAAAATAAAATAAAATTCTTGGACCGCTTGGCCCGCCGGCTCCTGTCTGCTACTTGCAAGTGACGTCAGCTGCTTCAGCTTCCAATAAATAAAAACAAGCTTTAAAACACAGTTTCACTTTACAAAAAAAAAAAAAGACAAATACTTTAGAGATCCTTGACCATTCAAAAAACCAGGTAAGGTAGGGAAACAACCTGTCTTTCAAATAACCAATAATGTTTGATTTTCCCTCCCTCCCCCAACAGATGTTTTAGCTCTCCTACGATCATCCTCATCCCTTTTTACACTGTGTCGCATGTTGTGTGGTGTTCATTGACCTCTCACCTGTCAACAGTGTCCGCCATGTTTGTCTGTGCTAACCACTGTCTGCGGTGTGCTCACAGCTGTTTGGTCAACAGGCTCCAGGAAATGAAAACAATACATAAACCCAAAACTACCATCTGTGTTAAAAATGGCAGCTTTCCGTCTGTCCTGCAGGTTATTGAGCTACGCAGGGAGCTTGTTGACCACTGGACTGTAACTGCTACCTCTGCATCCCCAAAATCTTGAATTTCTCTGCTTTTGTGAAACCATCACCAGATGAAAAATACAAGGTTATGGGGATGTGTCATTTACTGTGAAGTGTTGGATTTGTTAATGTTGTTTGGTTGAAATATTGTAAATCCTGCACTCGGTAGCCATTTTATTACAACATCCGACAAAAACATAAACAGTTCAGCTTTAATTTTCCTTCTGTGATGATTAGAATAACTGCACAGCCATGGGAACTTGATCGAGTTGGAGAGTGCTGTATGAAGAAAATCACAATGCTAACTAGAGAAATTACATTTTATATCAAAATGTAGTGCGACTGCTCAGGGCTGAAGGTGAAACCGGCTTGTTAAAAATAAAAAAAGTAGACTAGACTAACTAAAAACTAAACAGGCAAACTTCTAGCTAAAAACTAAAAGTAGCAAAAGAGTAGTTAAAATTAGTTTAGCAGTAGCTAAAGGCTAAAAGAGGCAAAAGGGTAGGTACTGATAGCAACAAAATAGCTAAAAGCAGCAAAAGGCTATTAAAGAATATTAAAAGCCCAACTAGGACCTAAAAGCAGCCAACAGCTAGATAAAAACTTAACAATGCAAAATCTTACTTAGAAGCTGAATGTAGCTAAAAACTTAAACGTAGCTAAAAAGTCAAAGTAGCAAAAGACTAAAGAAGAGCAGGTTTGCTGAAGCAGAATTAAAAAAAAATGTTTTTTTTAAATGGGAGAGATCTTAATATATTTCTACTTGGACGATACATATCAAAGGTAAACATTTTGAAAAGTATAAACATACAAAAACTTCAAGTTATAGTATGTATCTACTGTGAGCTGAAGTTTTTGATATTTGATGAGTAAAAAAAGTACAAAGTACACAGAAATAATTACAGAAGTTAAACAAAAAGAAAAATACAGAAAACAAGTGTGACATTTACACAAATTTATGCAGTAAAATACACTGAAGTACATGTTGGCTCTATAAATACAGACATCTATTAGGAGGTGCAGCACCCACCACACCCATACTTCCCATGCCTAGCACAGTTATAAATCTTTGTATGAGCAAATAATAAATGAAGTGGAACAAATAGGAGAAGCAATGCTCTTCAGTAGGGTGGAGTACTAAAACGGGAACCGAGTTTCTGTAACTTTTTATAATTGACATGTTGGACCTCTAACTTGTGTGTCTCACCCCTCTGTCCCGACCTACTCACAGATCTCCGAAACCAGCCCTTCCTGCGAGCTGACGCGTTGATCCGGAGCGGTTGGAAGAGACCCTGACCCACTTGTCTGCCACTTAAATGCTCCCCCTCCCTCTCTATAACACTTCTCCCTGTGGTCCATCTCAACCTCCGAGGCTGCAGATCACATCAACCAAAACAACGACAAACAAAAAAGGACTGCAAAGGGAGAACAGGACTTTTGTTTTGGCTGAATAATTTATTTATTTATGGCGGCGCTCCTTACAGCCACTTTTACAGAGCAGGCATCATTCCAGGAGCACAATGAGACTTTATTTTTTTCTGGTCTGTACCTGCTCTGCTGGAACGGAGAGCCCATTGGTTGGAGGACAGCTGCAAGTACAGGTCAGGCCTGTTGACAGCTGCTGGAGGAAGTGGCATGCTTCCACTAATAAGAACCTGCCAGCACTTGGATCTTCTTGTGGACAAAAACCTGTGTAATTTTCTTGAACTGGATCCTGATGTGTGGCAGGGTCCGGAAAGGGAAGGCATCCTGGAAATGCTGCTGCTGCTCATTTCTGACTCAAAACCAAAACCTTGCTCCAATCAACACGTTCTGATTGGACTCTTGAAAACTCGATCTGCCAAGTCTTCCTAACCCCTTCAGTCGAGGTTTATTACTGAAGGTTTTTTGGTTTATTTCCTGGAGGGAAAAGTTCTTGTTCTTAGTAAAGCTAGTCATGCCAAAATGTCTTAAACATGTTCTGCTTAAAAAGTGCCTTTTGTATATAAAAAAAGTGTTATTTCCTTCATTTTCATCCTGTGTTTGGTAAAGATTGTACTTGTTACTGCCTAAGCCTTATAATACTAACATTATGCAAGTTGAATTTCAGGTTTTTTGGCACATGGTGTGCAAAGAACAGTACTGTGCAAAAGTCTTGAGTCATGTCTTGATGAAATTTGTAATATTTTTAAGAGATCTTCATAGTTCTATGGGATATTTTAAAAATGTCTTTCAAAGTTTATCTTTGGCTGCTTTTTCATTCATTTTCTGTCCATTAACCTGGCCAGTGCTTTGAAAAATATTAAGAAAATGAAAAAGAAATTGTACATTCACAGTATCTGAATGTCAGGTTTTTAAGAAACATAAAAAAATATAGCAAAAACCCCAAACTTCATCTAATACATGCATTATCCCTTCAGCTGTTCATCGGTATGACAGGTTTTTAGCGAATACTGTTTTGGGAATCATGTTGCTGAAATACGGTTTTATGTGTCATTTTAAAAAATATTTTTCATAGATTCTACCAAAGAAATGGGAACAAATTCATTTATCATGGCAGTCTGTAGGTAAAAGAAAAGTCTAAAGTTCTTTTTGAAAATTGGCTCTTAATGTTATCTAGAGTTTAGAAACCTTTTATGCATGAATAATTCAAAGGTCAGAGGCTTTCAAATACTTTAAAAAATCCTACAGGTATGGTGAGGTTGGCTGCTGGACAGAAAAAAGTTCTTCAGAGACTAAAGAACTGATCAAGACTGCCTTAAAAATACAAGAAAGCACACCTTTTTGCAAACAAAATGGAAGCAAAATAAGGGATGACTGAAGACTTTTGCGCAGCATATTCGTGCATTTCTGTGAAACTGAAATGAGGTTTCCAGGTCTAATCTGAGCTGTGGGTAAAACTGAATGTTATTATATGCGCCTTGACAACACTTCCTGTCACACGTTGGGTGACATGTTGAAAGTGACTTCGTTTGAAGACTCCAAACGCTCTGCTGCTGCCGAACAGCACACGTCGTGTTGGCGTCATCTGCCTTAAACAAGATAAAAAAATTCTCAATGTTTTTGTTATTTCTTTCTGCTGACTCAGAGCGTTACACTACATCTTGGCTCAAGATTGTATGCAACACTATTATGTAAGTGGTAAAAGCTTATATTAATATGAATTAAACCCCAAATACAAGAAATGACTCATGGTGTTCAGTGACTGAGTGATGACACGTCCTGTTTAATAAACACATTTTGCATTACATTCTAGGGTTGTGAAAAAGACGGTGGTCCTTTTTGGATGAAGCAACATTCAAACAAGCATTTCTTTTCCTACATGTTTGTGTTTTATTATTTTTCAGAAGAATCAAAGCTAAACTGCGATGTTTTCCAACAAGCGATAATACGGCCGCGCTGCTTCTTCTTTTCAAATGACAAACAATCCAAGCCGCACATTTGTGGGTTTTGGCCACTACACACACAAAAAAATCCTCCAACTGAAACATGAATGTTGTAATTTGCAATGGCTGTTTAAAACTCGAACAGAACATACTTAAAAAAAAAGAATACTGCTAAGAATTCAAGGGCAAAAATCGGACTTTCCTATGAATTGGGTGTGTGAGAGAACCATGCAGTGTGGTACGGCAAATTAAAAGTAGTGTAGTGGAAAGAAAGCAACACTGCTGAGATTTAAAAAAAAAAAAAAAACAGTTGATAAATGTTAGCAGCAAAAAATAAAAATTTAAAAACACCAATAAATGCTCTTCAAAAAGTTGATCAGCTTATGGGAATGCCGAACATTAAGCTCAAGTGTTTTTGTTAAAAAAAAAAGTTCCATCTCCTGCGAAAACTTGTACCATCAATCCGTCTCCCTGGCCTTTTCCTGAAAACACTTTTACAATCAAAAAGACGTAAAACCGTTCTCTGCTCATTATTAGTCTCAGGTTTGTTTTTAGTGGATTCACAGACTTACACCCCCTTAACCCCAATAAAACTCAAAATAATCAGGAGTACGGTAATCTGGAGCTCCTGCTCAGAGGGAGTCCTGCTAAAACCAAGGCCACGAATTTTCCATCCCAGACTCTTCATCCTGGAATGTGAACTTAGTTACAATCATCTTCATCAGCATACTGCCATTCATCGCTGATACAGATTATGTCAATTACACAACGACTTTAAAAAAAATCAAAAGTACAGACTGCTATTTGTTACTGTTGTTTGTATTCCTGGGTATATGTTCAAGACACTTTGTTAACAGGTTCATACATATGGAAATATAGATTTATATATATTTATATAATTTTAGTCTGTGCAAAAAAGAGAAAAAAAAAACAATCACTTGAATGTTGAGTCCTCTGCGTGTACATGTGCAGTTAAACGTCATCGTATTCCTCGCTCAGCCTCTGGCTCTCGTTCAGACCTCCAGCAGCAAACACACACACACACACACACACACACACCTGATGTGACAAACATCCAGGAAGCATTCATGGTGACACAACTACACTCTTATACGAACAACAAAAGACTTTGCAACATTTTCTAGGATGGAACAATACTTTGCTTTGTTTTGTTTTTTTAAAAACGCCCCTAACGAGTCATACAAAAATAAAAAGTTTCAATTGTTCCACAGCTGTTTGCTTCTCTCTATCCTTTACATTTGCACAGAGGTAGTGGCTATATGCGTGAGAGGAGGGAGAGTTGTGAGCAAAAGAAAAAAAAAAATGAAAAAGAAATCGATAAATTGTCTATAAAATGGTTGGTTTTCCCTCACTAGTATTTTTTTTGTTGTCAAAGAACAAAATATAATACTGCAATCACTTAAAAAAGTAGTCCTTCAGTTTTATACATTTTATACAGTGTTCTTGCTTTCTTTTTATTTTCCTTCTTGCTTTTTGTTGCTTTTTCTTTTCAGTTGGTAAAGGCATAAGATGAGGGAGGCTTGCTGAGTCAGCACAGGGATTTTGGACAAAGGCAGGGCGATGTTGGCAGAGTTCGGTCCGGGCCGGGCCTTTTACGCCAGCGGGTCGCTCATGTCCTCGTCGCCCTGGGACAGGAGCTCCTTCTTTTCGTCTGTGCTGGCCAGAGAGTTGCGGCTGTTGTGGGCGCCCATGTACAGGGTGGCGTACACTGGGTTGGTGAAGTTGGTGGGCTGCAGAAGACGACAACAACAGCACGGAAATATTCTTTAAATATTCTTAGACTTTAGTGGGGGGAGGATTTAAATATTCGTATAAAATCAGGCTTTTAACTGAAGGAAAACTTGGTTTTTAAAAATGTTTTCATCGATTCTTCCTTCAGTCTGCGACCCATATTTGGTGTTATCAAACATCTAAGTGGAACAAAAAGAACACAAAGCTCAATTCCTTAGAGAATTTTTCGGATGTGCAAAAGAAACTTGTTGCCACGCTGAATTTATTGTAGCTTTTTAAATGTGCACCATGTTTTAAAATCTAACAAAAACAAGCAAAAACAAAAGAACAAAGCGGCAGTGTGACGCATCGTATTTAAAATTTAGTAAAACACTGTCTGCGCGCAGGAATGTTGTCTTTTTTCCCCCCTTTAATACCAAACAGAGAAACCACAACATAAAAATATAGAGAAATAAGAGAAATAAAACATGCTGAAACTAAGAAATGAAAGAAGAGATGCAATTCAAATGTAAATTCGATTTCCAAGTAGAATAATGTGATTTGTTTAATTATGGCTCACCTTATATGACAATAAAACAATAGTGTAATAGCCTGTATCTGTGTGTTTGTCTGTTAGCCAAGTATCTCATGGTGCACTGAATAGATTTTATAAAAACTCTCAAAAAGTCATCACTAGATGTGCACCTTCAACTGAATAACGTTTTGAGCCAACTCCATTCAACATGGCCGCCACAGCTGATCAATCTTAGCAAACACAATTTAGCCAATTTGACATATATTGAGTTAAAATATGGAGAGTCAACCCCATCACATATTGTGCACACCCAGATCATGCACAATATTTGTTTTACTCTTTGGCATGTAAGCTGGCAGGTGATATGCTAGGTTCAATATTTTTGGATTTTTGGGTGATGGATTTAAGAAATTTCCTACTAGAACTTTTTTTTAATCCAGAAAACTGATCATAACAAAGCAACTCTGGTCATATCTGCAGACTAGAAGCAAATAATGAATGAATGAATGAATGAATGAATGAAATTTATTTCAGACAAATTAACAAATTTTTAAATAATAAATAAATCAA